>OY829526.1:2916423-2984027 GCA_963691665.1 Clepsis dumicolana
GGGTAGTTCTCCGCGACGACTTGACCTACCGCGTTTGCCCGAAACTAAAGTCGCTCAGAACAGCCAGCCAATGGGTATGCCGGTCAAAGTTTTTCAAAATGGCGAAAACAAGATGGCCGCCATACAAAATTGAAAAGCGAATATCTCAGAGGCCAGTCTAGATAGATATAAGGTGCTTGAACTAATGTTGTTCAAATTAGAAAGGGCAATCGAATGAAGCAATTTTTTTTCCAAGATGGCGGATTCAAAATGGCGGCAAAATATATTTTTTGTTTGATTCGATTGAAATTTTGCATCCAGGGCTCTTAAAGGCCACAATATTTAACGCCATAATTATTTTTTCGATTTCTCAATTTTCCAAGATGGCCGCCATACAATGTAATGTCTGACTCACTGACTTACTGTTGTTTTGTAGCAGCCTTTAGAGGTTGGGTTCGACTCTATACACCACCACATCAGAAATGCCGCCACGACCAAAAAAAAATACTAAATTGACCTGAACTTGGAAACTGACCCGACACATGGGGTAGCTCTATGTATCGACTTGACCTACCGAGTTTGCCCGCAACTAAAGTCGCTCAGAACAGCGAACCAATGGGTGAGCCGGTCAAAGTTTTTTCAAAATGGCGAAAACAAGATGGCCGCCATACAAAATTGAAAAGCGAATATCTCAGAGGCCAGTCTAGATAGATACAAGGTGCTTGAACTAATGTTGTTCAAAATAGAAAGGGTAATCTAATGAAGCAAATTTTTTTTTTCCAAGATGGCGGATTCAAAATGGCGGCGAAATTTTTTTTGATTGATTCGATTAAAATTTTGCATCCAGGGCTCTTAAAGGGTACAATATTCAACGCCATAATATTTTTTTCGAATTCTCAATTTTCCAAGATGGCGGCCATACAATGTTATGTCTGACCTTAGAGGTTGGGTTCGACTCTATACACCATCACATCAGAAATGCCGCCACGACCAACAAAAAAATATGAAATCGACCTGAACTTGGACACTGACCCAACACATGGGGTAGCTCTCTGTAACGGCTTGACCTACCGAGTTTGCCCGGAACTAAAGCCGCTCAGAACAGCCAACCAATGAGTGAGCCGGTCAAAGTTGTTTCAACATGGCGAAAACAAGATGGCCGCCATACAAAATTGATTGTTGGTTAGTTTGGTAGTTTGATAAGTTGATAGTTGGTTAGTTTGATTGTTTGATACTTGGTTAGTTGGTTAGTTTGGTAGTTTGATAGTTGGTTAGTTGGTTAGTTTGGTAGTTTGATAGTTTGTTAGTTGGTTAGTTTGTTATTTGGTTAGTTTGTTGGTTGGTTGGTTAGTTGGTTGGTTGGTTGATTGGCTGGTTAGTTATTTGGTTAGTTGGTTTGTTGGTTGGTTGGTTGGTTAGTTTGTTGGTTGGTTAGTTGGTTAGTTTGATACTTGGTTAATTGGTTAGTTTGGTAGTTTGATAGTTTGATAGTTTGATAGTTGGTTAGTTTGATAGTTTGATACTTGGTTAGTTTGGTAGTTTGATAGTTGGTTAGTTGGTTAGTTTGGTAGTTTGATAGTTTGATACTTGGTTAGTTTGTTAGTTGGTTGGTTGATTGGTTGGTTAGTTGGTTAGTTGGTTAGTTTGTTGGTTGGTTGGTTGGTTGGTTGGTTGGTTAATTGGTTGGTTTATTGGTTGGTTGATTAGTTGGTTTGTTGGTTGGTTGGTTGGTTGGTTGGTTAGTTGGTTAGTTGATTAGTTGGATAGTTTGTTAGTTTGTTAGTTTGTTGGTTAGTTAGTTGGTTAAATTGATAGTTGGTTAGTTTGATAGTTTGATAGTTTGATAGTTTGATAGTTGGTTAGTTGGTTAGTTTGGTAGTTTGACAGTTTGATACTTGGTTAGTTGGTTAGTTTGATAGTTGGTTAGTTTGATAGTTTGATACTTGGTTAGTTGGTTAGTTTGGTAGTTTGATAGTTAGTTGGTGGTTGATAGTTTGAAACTTGGTTAGTTTGGTAGTTTGATAGTTTGATAGTTTGTTAGTTTGATAGTTTGATACTTGGTTAGTTGGTTAGTTGGTTGGTTGGTTGATTGGTTGGATAGTTGGTTAGTTGGTTAGTTTGTTGGTTGGTTGGTTGGTTGGTTGGTTGGTTGGTTGTTTGGTTGATTAGTTAATTGGTTAGTTGGTTTGTTGGTTGGTTGGTTGCTTAGTTTGATAGTTTGGTAGTTTGATAGTTTAATAGTTGGTTAGTTGGTTAGTTTGGTAGTTTGATAGTTTGATACTTGGTTAGTTGGTTAGTTTGATAGTTTGATAGTTGGTTAGTTGGTTAGTTTGGTAGTTTGATACTTAGTTAGTTGGTTAATTTGATAGTTTGATAGTTGGTTAGTTTGGTAGTTTGATAGTTTGATACTTGGTTAGTTGGTTAGTTTGGTAGTTTGATAGTTTTATACTTGGTTAGTTGTTTCGTTTGGTAGTTTGATAGTTTGATAGTTGGTTAGTTTGATAGTTTGATACTTGGTTAGTTGGTTAGTTTGGTAGTTTGATAGTTGGTTAGTTGGTTAGTTTGGTAGTTTGATAGTTGGTTAGTTGGTTAGTTTGGTAGTTTGATAGTTTGATACTTGGTTAAATGGTTAGTTTGGTAGTTTGATACTTGGTTAGTTGGTTAGTTTGGTAGTTTGATAGTTGGTTAGTTCGGTAGTTTGATAGTTGGTTATTTGGTTAGTTTGTTAGTTGGTTGGTTGATTGGTTGTTTGATTAGTTGGTTAGTCTGTTGGTTGGTTAGTTGGTTGGTTGGTTGGTTGGTTGATTGGTTCTTTGGTTATTTGGTTAGTTGGTTTGTTGGTTGGTCGGTTGGTTAGTTGGTTAGTTTGTTAGTTTGTTGGTTGTTTAGTTGGTTAGTTGGTTAGTTTGGTAGTTTGATAGTTTGATACTTGGTTAGTTGGTTAGTTGGTCAGTTTGGTAGTTTGATAGTTGGTTAGTTTGGTAGTTTGATAGTTGGTTAGTTGGTTAGTTTAGTAGTTTGATAGTTTGATACTTGGTTAGTTGGTTAGTTTGGTAGTTTGATAGTTGGTTAGTTGGTTAGTTTGGTAGTTTGATAGTTTGATACTTGGTTAGTTGGTTAGTTTGGTAGTTTGATACTTGGTTAGTTGGTTAGTTTGGTAGTTTGATACTTGGTTAGTTGGTTAGTTTGGTAGTTTGATAGTTTGATACTTGGTTAGTTGGTTAGTTTGGTAGTTTGATACTTGGTTAGTTGGTTAGTTTGGTAGTTTGATACTTGGTTAGTTGGTTAGTTTGGTAGTTTGATAGTTGGTTAGTTGGTTAGTTTGGTAGTTTGATAGTTTGATACTTGGTTAGTTGGTTAGTTTGATAGTTTGATACTTGGTTAGTTGGTTAGTTTGGTAGTTTGATAGTTGGTTAACTTGGTAGTTTGATAGTTTGATACTTGGTTAGTTTGTTAGTTGGTTGGTTGATTGGTTGGTTAGTTGGTTAGTTTGTTGGTTGGTTGGTTGGTTGGTTGGTTGGTTGATTGGTTGGTTGGTTAGTTGGTTTGTTGGTTGGTTGGTTGGTTAGTTGGTTAGTTGATTAGTTGGTTAGTTTGTTAGTTTGTTAGTTTGTTGATTAGTTAGTTGGTTAGTTTGATAGTTGGTTAGTTTGGTAGTTTGATAGTTTGATAGTTGGTTAGTTTGATACTTGGTTAGTTGGTTAGTTTGGTAGTTTGATAGTTAGTTAGTTGGTTAGTTTGGTAGTTTGATAGTTTGATACTTGGTTAGTTTGGTAGTTCGATAGTTTGATACTTGGTTAGTTTGTTAGTTTGATACTTGGTTAGTTGGTTAGTTTGGTAGTTTGATAGTTGGTTAGTGGGTTAGTTTGGTAGTTTGATAGTTTGATACTTGGTTAGTTTGGTAGTTTGATAGTTTGATACTTGGGTAGTTGGTTAGTTTGGTAGTTTGATACTTGGTTAGTTGGTTAGTTTAGTAGTTTGATAGTTTGATACTTGGTTAGTTGGTTAGTTTGGTAGTTTGATACTTGGTTGGTTGGTTAGTTGGTTAGTTTGTTGGTTGGTTGGTTGGTTGGTTGGTTGGTTGGTTGGTTTGTTGGTTGGTTGGTTGATTGGTTGGTTTGTTATTTGGTTAGTTTGTTAGTTGGTTAGTTTGTTGGTTGGTTGATTGGTTGGTTGGTTGGTTGGTTGGTTGGTTGGCTGGTTGGTTATTTGGTTAGTTGGTTTGTTGGTTGGTTGGTTGGTTAGTTGGTTAGTTTGATACTTGGTTAATTGGTTAGTTTGGTAGTTTGATAGTTTGATACTTGGTTAGTTGGTTAGTTTGGTAGTTTGATACTTGGTTAGTTGGTTAGTTTGGTAGTTTGATAGTTGGTTAGTTGGTTAGTTTGGTAGTTTGATAGTTTGATACTTGGTTAGTTTGGTAGTTTGATAGTTTGATACTTGGTTAGTTTGTTAGTTTGATACTTGGTTAGTTGGTTAGCTTGGTAGTTTGATAGTTGGTTAGTGGGTTAGTTTGGTAGTTTGATAGTTTGATACTTGGTTAGTTTGGTAGTTTCATAGTTTGATACTTGGTTAGTTGGTTAGTTTGGTAGTTTGATACTTGGTTAGTTGGTTAGTTTGGTAGTTTGATAGTTTGATACTTGGTTAGTTGGTTAGTTTGGTAGTTTGATACTTGGTTGGTTGGTTAGTTGGTTAGTTTGTTGGTTGGTTGGTTGGTTGGTTGGTTGGTTGGTTGGTTTGTTGGTTGGTTGGTTGGTTGGTTGGTTGATTGGTTGGTTTGTTATTTGGTTAGTTTGTTAGTTGGTTAGTTTGCTGGTTGGTTGATTGGTTGGTTGGTTGGTTGGTTGGTTGGCTGGTTGGTTATTTGGTTAGTTGGTTTGTTGGTTGGTTGGTTGGTTAGTTGGTTAGTTTGATACTTGGTTAATTGGTTAGTTTGGTAGTTTGATAGTTTGATAGTTGGTTAGTTTCATAGTTTAATACTTGGTTAGTTGGTTAGTTGGTTAGTTTGGTAGTTTGATAGTTGGTTAGTTGGTTAGTTTGGTAGTTTGATAGTTTGATAGTTGGTTAGTTTGGTAGTTTGATAGTTTGATACTTGGTTAGTTTGACAGTTCGATAGTTGGTTAGTTTGGTAGTTTGATAGTTGGTTAGTTGATTAGTTTGGTAGTTTGATAGTTGGTTAGTTGGTTAGTTTGGTAGTTTGATAGTTTGATACTTGGTTAGTTGGTTAGTTTGGTAGTTTGATACTTGGTTAGTTGGTTAGTTTGGTAGTTTGATACTTGGTTATTTGGTTAGTTTGGTAGTTTGATAGTTTGTTAGTTGGTTAGTTTGTTAGTTGGTTGGTTGATTGGTTGGTTGGTTAGTTGGTTAGTTTGTTGGTTGGTTGGTTGGTAGGTTGGTTGGTTGGTTGGTTGATTGGTTGGTTGGTTATTTGGTTAGTTGGTTTGTTGGTTGGTTAGTTGGTTAGTTTGTTAGTTTGTTAAATTGTTGGTTGGTTAGTTGGTTAGTTTGATAGTTGGTTAGTTTGATAGTTTGATAGTTGGTTAGTTGGTTAGTGTGGTAGTTTAATAGTTTGATACTTGGTTAGTTTGGTAGTTTTAAAGTTTGACAGTTGGTTAGTTTGTTTGTTGGTTAGTTGGTTGGTTGGTTAGTTTGTTTGTTGGTTAGTTGGTTAGTTGCTTAGTTTGTTAGTTTGATAATTGGTTAGGATATTAAAAAAACATGGTGGCAGGGAACCCTCCGCGGGCCCCTCGGGGCCCGCGGCCCCCACCCAAAATACTAGTCTATGTATAAAATTGTTTCTTATCTTATTTTCTAGAGACCAATACACTGGTTCTTGGTTCATACAAGCGTTGTGTAAGAAGATCGAGGAATTCGCATCGATCCACGACTTGGAAACTATATTTAGACTGGTCAAAAGAACTGTAGCTTTACACGCAGACGAGGAGCAACCGGTGAGACTACGCCAACTTATACAGGGTGATAAATCCATGGATCAGTAGGGAGATGTTAGGAACTATAAGAGATAGGGAAATCTGTTGTTAAAAACAATGGCGTCAATTTTATATTTCATAGAAATGGCATTCTTGTTTTTTAACTCTTATACATCATAATCATCAACAATAACATTGCTTACGGTGATGTTGTCCGGGTTCGATTCCTGGTTACGAATGAGTTAAAAAAAATGCCATTTTAAAAATGTAACTGCCGTGAGACTCAATCACAGTGAAATAAACGTATCACGCACGTACATAAGTTTGGAACGACATATAGATACGTGAGTGAGCCGTTTATTTCACCATGATTTGAATCCCATTAATATTAAATCTGATATTGACGCCATGGTTCCTAAGGGATCAACACCAACCACTGCTGGGCCATAGTTCCGACGCAGGCCCAATTCGGATTGGGAGCTTCACACACACAATTGAATTGCTTCGCAGGAGTGTGCAGCTTTCCTCGCGATGTTTTCCTTCGCCGAACAGCTCGTGATAAATTACAAACATAAATTCGCACATAAATTCTGAAAAACTCAGAGGTGGGTGCAGGGGGTTGAACCCACGACCAAAGGTCAAACCACTAGGCTATCACGGCTTCTAATCTAAGAAAACTCAATACTGTGGCCCTGTACCTCGCGACCTAATTTTTAAAAAATTTCCATTTTTTTTTTCTTAAAATCCATAAACGAAATCCAAACACCGAATCAACAAAAAACTTCTACATAATTATCGAACTTGATCACAAAATTTCACGAAGATCGGGTAATTTTTGAGTATTGTTTGTTTTTTTTTTTTTAAATTCCACAAAACGAATCGTTAAAAAAACTATGTAATTAGCCAGCCTAGTCACAAAATTACACGAGAATCGGTTAAGAAATGCGACCTAGAGAACAGACGGACAGACTGACAGAAGCCGGACGGACGAATTTTTGTCAAAGCCGAAACCGAGACGCTTCGCTCGTTTCGTTTGCTCGGTCAATAATATTGTTTTGAATATGGCTGTATCATTGGAATAAATAGAACTAATGGTTTTGCACATCGACTCGAATAAATTTATAGCACTGTTTTTTGAGTTGCGTAAAAAAAACTGAATATTGTGTCGTAAAAATAAGTCACCGTATACATAATAGAGCTGCTAAATGGATCAATAATATTTCAATAACCTTGATTTTTCATATATAAATGAACATTTTAAATATTTTAGAATTGGAAGCAAATGCCAGTAGTCACGTCCACTTTGTTAAGGGAGATTAGATTTGCTTCCAATGGTGAGGACGAACAACCGCGATCTAGTACCGAAAACGACTTCGAAAGTGCAATGGACGATCGTCAGCAATCGGAAAAACTAGAGGATCGGTCTCCCAACAGCACTCTCCAGCCGGAGAATGCTCCCAGCAGTACTCCCCAGCAGGAGAATGCTCCCAGCAGCACTCACCAGCAGGAGAAAGAGCCACCACCACCACCCTCTCGCTTCGTCTACCGATCTGAAATGAACGATCCTGAAGTGTATCCCTTATCAGAGCACATCGCAGATAAACTAAAGAAGCACGTAACTGACGCGATTTCTACTCCTGAGTCTGGTGATACGCCGAAAATGCTGATGGAACTGCACCACCTCCCTTGCTGTTGTTTTGTGGAATATTTCGATTATCTAAAAAAATGTTTGGAGTAAGTGCATACATTGATTTAAACTTTCGCGATTTTCACACATTATCATGATACTCGGGACTTAATCGCGTAAAAAACTTATATATTTATATTCAAATTTAAATACAAAAGTTTTTTACGCGAGTATCATGATAATAAGTGCATACATTTGAAGTTTAACATACACATCACATCACCAGACTTTTTTAAGTCCCACTGCGGGACGCCGGCCTCAGGATAAGAGGGTTAGGGCGATAGTTCCCACGCGGCTCCAGTGCAGATTCGGAATTTCGGAAACACCGTAGAATTGCTTTCCAGGAGTGTGCGGGTTTCTTCGCGATGTTTTTCTTCTAAAAGGTCAATCAATGTAATTTCGCACATCAATTCCGAAAAACTCAGAGGTGCGAGCTGGGGCTCGAACCCCGACCCTCTGCTTGATAGGCCATAGTTCATACCACGCTATCACGGCTAAAGTTTAGAGTTCACATGTCATAGCTTATTGCACCCACCCGGCGTTCGACCATCAGTCTTGCCTCCAGACCACTATTTCACCAACTTTACAAATGTCAGTTGTCAATGACAATTCGGAGTCACCTGCTAACTTGAAGAGCTTTTGTTTTAGCGCGCTTCATATTGGCAAAGAAATGTAGTTCGAACTGTCATTGTAAACCGACACTTGTAAAGTTGGCGAAATAGGGGCCTGAGGTTAGTATTATTTGTATGAACTTCTACACGGACTCATGTATGTACACATGTACAGGCCCACTAAATAAACTCCGCGTTCGTCACCGGATCGTCTCGGATTCTCGTCGGTCAATTATTGACGGTCCGTGTACGGCACGCTACGGTGCTGGTCGGTGACGAACCGTGCTAGTGGGCATAGTCCCATAATTTTCAATACAAAGAATATTTTTTGCCTGACACGTTCTTTACGATCATTGTATGATACGGTGTAGTGGGTAGACACCTTAAGCTGGCAACGAGCGGACGGCAAGAGGACTGCGCGTTGCCCACAGGTGGACGGAGTGGTTGACCTATCATTAGTTGTTGTACATTTATATCTACTATTTATTAGTTCTGTGTTTACCACATACAAATTAACAGTATCCGCTTATTTTCTAATCAATGGTCATAAATAAAATCACTCCATCTAAATTCATTTACTATAATGATTCACTTGCTATAAACTAATTTGCTTTAAAGTTCATTTTCTATAACATTTAATCGCTCTAACCGATCAAAATCTCATTTCATATAATGCAATTTTCGGAGAAACTATTAACTAGAACGTATTTATTAAATAACGTCAACATAAAACAAAGAAATTAAAATTAAATAGATAAACATTTTGATCTACAAATCTACTATTACGTGATTACGTTTACTTTATAAGCATTGCTGTAAAGATGTAAATTTCTGTAAAAAATTGCTTTATATTAAATGAACATTAGAGCTTTTGATCAATTATTGATTATTATTGATTAATATAGTATAGCAAGTGATTATATTGAATTATTTATTTATTAAATAAATTTTAATTTCTTTGTTTTTATGTTGACGTTATTTAATAAATAAATTTGAATTTGTATATTAAATACAATTGACGCCATAATTTCTCAATCAATAACATTGTTAAAATTATTGCTCGTCTTTATTTCAGGACTTTCAGCCGTCACAATCCTGAAGATAGTGTCGCCAAACATTTATTGACAGTAGCGGAAAGAACGGAACCGGGACAGGAGTTTAATTTGCAACGGTTCCACCACATACAGTTTATGTGGGAGCACTTGGAGTCAAACTATCACCTTTTCCCACTCGGCGAGGGTTTCAGTTTTGTTCACCGCATGTATGTGCCACCAAAACCGGGCAGACCGAAAGCAGAGTTAGACTAGAAGTAGACCTTTGTGAGTGGACCACTCTCCGGAACGGGGAGTGGTTGAAGGTCCCACGACGAGGACTAATGACCATATTCTAGGCACTGCTGTTCCCCAACGCTCAGCGAATGTCGTGGCTCTTGGACCGAGCCTAATCCAACTGTGGATGACTCCAACTGATGACGGTGATGAAATTCGTTAACGATGACGGATTGGTGTTAACATTCAATGATGAATCGGTGAATGAAACCATCCGACAAGTGTTGTACCTGATGGTACCTAAAGACCTAAACTTGATGTCTCTGTAAAGCATTTTTGTTCGTAGACCAGATGCCTAAACGCGTCTAGAGGAAACGGTTCTCATATTTCTCGTGGATATGACAAAAGTTAAGGTCTTATTTCTAATTTTGTTTGTATCAGAAGGTACGTAGCTGGCCAAGTTTTAGATCAATTAGGTTGAACTTATATTTAGCATCCGCAAAGTGGGTAACGTTTGTCAGCAGGAAAGACGACCTTTGTTTCAAATCGTGTTTATTGCTCAAAAGTAATCCCGTTTCCTTTTGTTGTAACAATGAAATCTTTATCCATTACCGGCTTAGTGCCGTTCCCAATATTCAATCTATCTCTTATTTTGATCCACTGACGGTAAAAGCATCTATCTATCTTTAATTTTGCCGTGTCAATAAAATTACTCAAGAAGAAGAAGGGAAGCGCTGTGGGTGGGCCTCCAACAAGATGAAGCGACGACCTGGTGAGGATCGCGGGATTGCGGTGGATGCGGAAAGCACAAGACAGGTCTGAGTGGAGAGCCTTGGGGGAGGCCGCCGTCCAGCAGTGGGCGTCTTTCCTGCTTTCGTCTTTGCCTGCTATTAGACCCTCTTAATCCACTCTTACGCAATCAGACTATGCGCAAATCAAAGCCGTCATCGCTTCTGCGGAAGATCTCAAAGATACTAACTGGATGGACACTAATGGAATGGATATTCAATAAGGACTACCGCGATTCAAAAATCCGCTAGTGTGGAGTGAGGTATCTGTCAATTTCCACCAATCATAGGCCAGTAACTTGTCTCTCATTGGTGGAGAATGACAGATAGACACTAGCGAACCTGGCAGATTTTTGAACCTCTTTCTTAAATGATTTTTGTTTAATAATAGCCTGAGAACTTTACGGCTTCGCTATATAAATAAAAACAACATTTTTATACGTCATAATTTGGTTTGGGTAATTTAAAAATGTATTCTTCAATAATCCACCAAAATTTGTGACCGCGACGGTATAATTATAATAAAAAATAATCTGTATAATTCCGTAACAAACAAGCAAAAAAGCTATAAGCGTAATTTACGTTTCTTTGTAATACGAGGGCTGTTTGATAAGTACTCGTTTATGGAAAAAAAAACCATTTTTTTTTGTATATATGCATTTATTTTTCTACGTAGTCACCTTTTAACTCTATACATTTGTTCCACCTCCACATACTCAAGCTTCAATAAACCATCCAAAAAGTATGATTTTGGAAAGTCATTAAAATAGGCCTCTGTGGCGGCAATGACTTCGTCATTTGATCCAAATCGCTTGCCACCGAGCCATTTTTTTAGGTTGGGAAACAAAAAGAAATCGCATGGGGCCAAATCTGGAGAATGCGGGGGGTGAGACAATAGTTCGTAGCGTAACTGTACTAATTTAGCCGTCACAACTCTGGACGAATGAGCCGGGGCGTTGTTGTGATGAAACAGTACTTTTTTCTTTTTTAAATGGGGTCGTTTGTCCTTCAACACGGCGTCAAATTCATCCAATAAATTGGCATAGTACTGCCCTGTTATTGTTGTTCCCTTTTCTAAATAGTCAATATGCATAATATGAACTAAAAAACAATTACTTTGCTCACCCGCGACCACTAATGACAAATAGTTATATCTGTGCGGCAAATGTATGTTTCCATGCAACACCTCCACCTCCACTGCTACACGAATCAACACATGCCACATAGACCCAACTATCACCACCACCACTATACTAAACGCTGACGCGTTTCGGCACTCTCCACGAGGCCATTTACGAAGCACAACAACAACCGCTCAACATGCCACCACTTCCACTACTCAGTAGTGGTAGTGGAAGTGGTGGCATGTTGAGCGGTTGTTGTTGTGCTTCGTAAATGGCCTCGTGGAGAGTGCCGAAACGCGTCAGCGTTTAGTATAGTGGTGGTGGTGATAGTTGGGTCTGTGTGGCATGTGTTGATTCGTGTAGCAGTGGAGGTGGAGGTGTTGCATGGAAACATACATTTGCCGCACAGATATAACTATTTGTCATTAGTGGTCGCGGGTGAGCAAAGTAATTGTTTTTTAGTTCATAAATATGGACCTCCGCAAAGTAACGCCTGATTCAATAAATTAATATGCATAATACCCTGCGAATCCCAAAAAACGGTCGCCATGACCTTTCAAGCCGATGGGACGGTTTTTGCTTTCTTTGGAGCAGGTTCACCCGGTAAAATCCACTGCTTCGACTGCTCTTTCATTTCCGGGGTGTAGTGGTGGACCCACGTTTCGTCCACGGTCACGAAACGACGCAGAAACTCCTTCGGGTCACGTTTGAACACGGCCAAACACTGCTCCGAAGTAATCAGTCGGTTCCGTTTTTGCTCCTCCGTGAGTAAACGCGGCACCCACCTCGCCGATACTTTCTTCATACCCAATTTTTCTTCTAATATGTGTTGTACCCTCTCGATTGAAACGTTTACAGCATCAACGATTTCTCGAAGTTTAATTCGGCGGTCGGCTAAAACGATATTTTCAATTTTCTTAACCATATCGTCTGTAGTCACCTCAACTGGCCGGCCTGGGCGATCCTCATCAAAGACGGTTGTTCTCCCCCGCTTAAACTCGTTATACCAATATTTGACGGTTGTCATAGAAGGAGCACATTCATGGTAAACCGATTGCATTCTTACTTTTGTTTCATCACATGTTTTTCCTTCCAAAAATAAGAATCTAATTACAGACCAATACTGTTCTTTCACCATTTTAACAATTTTAAGTTCACGCCTTCACTGAATCGTTGTCAAATGAGAAAAAAAAACAAAAGAATGCCATTTTTTTTTAATTTTCCTGCCTCTCAAAAATGGCTTAAAAAGGTGGTATACTTATTTGCGGCGAGTGGTATTAATATATTTAAAAAACGGATACTTATCAAACAGCCCTCGTACAATGTGAAATGAAAAAAAACGAAAATGAAACAAAAAAAAAAGATCAAATGGATAAATCTCCTACAAAAGGTTTTATTGTTTTAATAGCTTCGTTTGTTGTCCAATATGACTATCCTAGGTTTTCCTCCTCGCCTAAGTTGTGCATAAGTGGTGGGGGTACCCCAAAAGGGGTATTTTGCGGTTTTACGGTTATATCTCGTAAAGGACTTACAATATCGGAAACTGTTCTGCATAAAAGCTGTAGAGCATTTAATCCTGCATAGAATGAGGCCAAGACCATATTTTTTGGACTACTATTGCTCATCAAACTTGGGCGTATTTTACAATAATTATGAAGAATGTAACAGTTTTAAATGATTCGCGGTTAATTGCATTAGAAAAACGGGATATTGACCGCGATTACCTAACAGGTTTATTATGTCTTATTATTATGAAAAATGTGTTATCTAAATTGTATTAAAAACACAAATTTTAGCAGTCTTGTATAAAATGCTAGCTCTCGCTCTCGACTTCGTCCGCGCGAACCTTGGTAAAGTTTGGTTTAAGTTTCCTATTCTTTTTTTTATCGAGATAAAAAATAAAAGGTATCCTATATTTTACTCCAGGTTATAAACGATTTGTGTGCCTTTCATTTGAATCCGTTCAGCCGTTTGAGTAACAAACATATATACAAACTTTTACATTTATAATATTAGTAGCAGTAGGAGGATAGGGTTATTGTTGCCGGACGGGACGTGGGCGAGCACGACCTCGGTACTGCTCTGCTTTCAGAGTTGAGACATGATGGCGTGCGAACCTGCGTCCAGCGCGTAATCCTGGCGGCAAGGCTGAGACCGCAGGCCTCTGTCTCTGTCTGAATGAACCTCTATAAAAAACTCAAGTCGGTGCATGGGCGCAGTGAGGGGCCCCATCCAGGGGCGGCCTGTGGGCGTCGCGGTGTCTCTTAATGATTTAGTGGGTATGCTCACCTTCTGTAGGTGAGCCCCACAGACCCCCCTGTCGCCTCGAACACGGGACATGCATAAGGCGCATTTTCCAAACACAATTACAATTTTTTTTTTCTATGTTACGGGACAAAATTTTAGTGGATTATAAAACTACAGGTTTTTAAAATTACTTGTAAGTGCCGAATACAAAAAATCAGCTTGTTCATGGGGGCCTAGTGCGCTTCGTCTATGCAAAGATTTACGACGCGCCTAATAGAGGCCTCAGGCGACCTGAGGGCTGGCCATTATTTCGCTCAGCGCATTAGTATCGCTATACAGCGAGGAAATACCGCCAGCCTTCAGGCCCCTTTTTCACCAACTTTACAATTGTCAGCTTACAGTGACAATTCGAACTACATTTCTTTGCCAATACCATAAGAATAAATAATAACGGAATCTCTTTTGACCGAGTCCATAACGCCGCCATTTATATACCTACTTCCCCTTCACGTCGTTACACCCCTCTGTCATCAAGGCGTGTTGCTAGGGTTGGTTGGTGTTAAATGTTACTTACGTCTAAAGATAATATCGCTAAAATATAAATTTTTCTTTACTTTGTAATCATTATTTTTATTCTACTTTTACAAAATATGAGATTTATAAATCATTACGAAAATTATAGACACTTTTAAATAAGAAGTTATTATAAGTGCCATACCAAATGAAGCCATTTAATGTGATTTAAGTTAGTATTACTTATCTACAAATATAAATTAAAATACATACAAGCTCACGTAAAACAAACAAATTATTACAACCGAATTATAAACAACCAAACGCGTGCGGTGCCGCGGGCCGTGACAGTCTGACTGTTTAACGAATACTCTAATATCGTGACCTTGAGCCCGTTCGGAGCGGGAGTTTCCGTTCTACTATGTTATTATTTATTCTTATGCCAATACAAAGCGCGCTAAAACAAAAGCTTTATAAGTCAGCAATTGACAACATGTCATATTTTTGAGACTATAATTTGATTAATTGTCTGCAATCTACTTTGAAAGAGGAGCAAACCTACGATTTTAAATTTTCGTTAGGATTTGTAATTAATTTATTAAAAGGTACTTATTCCGAAAGGACGTAACTCCGAAACTACGCTAGGATAGACCAATTACCTTTGTCTTGTCACGATTAAAAAAACAAAACCCAAGATCATGTCAAATTATTGTTGTGCTTGTGGTTTGTTTGAAAAAGGCAAAGGTATTACACCCATTCTTGCGTAGTTTTGGTAGAATTGGTAATTTTATTTTAGTCACATGTATTTAAAAAAATAACTAATATTAAATTTTTATAAACATAGTGGTGTGTTCAGGAGGCAAAGCCCTTTCGATACCTATATTAATTTCCAGGTGTGAAAAATATGAAATGTTGTCAATTGACTCCGAATCGTCACTGAAAACTGACATTTGTAGAGTTGGTGAAATAATGCCCTGGGCACCTTGCCCGTTGACAGCGATTTAGGCTACATTTTCTACCTCTAGGTTTAGTTTTACGATGTTTGTCTTTATTTATAAATAATTTTTAAGCTTGTTCAATTATTTCCAAAAAATCCAAATAGTTACTAGGCTATAATGGCAAGCATCGATATTATACTTAACCACATTTTAGATTTAAAAAATTGCAACACCCTGCATGAAGTAGCATGTATGATCTCATTTTAATGTACCTTGCCATCTCATTTATACTACATGACATGTATGCAATAAATAAATAAAATAATTATGAGAAGTTCCTTGGAGTGGCATATAAGTAACTTTAAAATTGCGATTAAAGTGAACGAATTTAAAAAAAAAATGTCATATTGAGTGAATGAAAGTATCTGTGTTTGTGTGTGAACTGTTTTGAATACACACACATATAAAAATTTATGATAGGGTTTATGAGGTAACATTGGCGGTAATTTTTCCATACAAACGTTCTAGGCTGTTTACTCCCTGGTTAAATAAGATTAATAGGTAATTTTTTTTTTAATACCTACTCACTGAAACATTAATAAGCTATAAAAAAATAAAAATATGGCTCACCCCGGGAATCGTACCCAGATCTTTGACATTCCGTGCCATGTGCCATTGCCGTTACACCAAAGTTAGCAATGACAAGGATGTTGAATTTTTCCATGTATTCAAATGTCAGCTCGTTTATCACTTTATGCATTGACTAATGCCATGTACTCGTATATCTTTAAAAAATATGTAATGGATTTATAACGGGATAAAGGAAAAAAATACAAAATTGGAGACAAATTACAAAAAGATACTCCAGTAAAAATCACGAAGATCAATAGGTATTATATCAGTATCTCTGTCTGTCTGTTTTGATATTTTTGTTTTTATAAGTGCCAGGTTACTTAAAACAATGCTTAAAACGGCCCAATTACATAGGCTGCAAACAGAAGCTCAGTATACAAATCTAACAAGAATAAGAGCAAAAATTAAAATAGTGTGACACAGAGTAAGCATTTCCTTCCATTCGGTTTTCAAAAGTTTGTTACGTTAATCAAGTTTTGAAGGAAGAAACAGTCAAGAACTAAACCTCTATTTTTGAGTTTTTTACTTAAGATTTTTAGTCGGCGCTGCAGTTGTCCTTATTGCACTGATTCGGGTTCTGCCTACCTCAACTGATTTAGGATTCTTAAATCTGAAAGAAGGCTCAGCTAAATAGCTAATGTTACCTCTTAAGTCATTTCCCTCTGTGTTAATGTCTGTGTAGTTGTTAGCGACCTTACGACGACTTAACCTTTTTTAATCCCCGACGAAAAAGAAGGGTGTTATAAGTTTGACATGTGTATCTGTGTATCTGTCTGTGGCATCATAGCTGCTATATGGGTGGACCGATTTCGATGCGGTTTTTTTTTGTCGAAAGCTAGTTTAATCGAGATGGTTCTTAGCGAAGTTTCATTAAAATCGGTTCACCCGGTTTTAAAATATTGAACTTTGAAATCAAAATGTCGGGGGTTTTTCAACTTTTCTAATTAATAACTATATTTTGATATGTCATTCGTTATTGTTACCTCTGATTTATTGTCATTCAGTTTGGTCGCTGACATCCTTGTGAATACTAAATTATATTTTAATGCTGAACAATACCGTGTTTCCATCACCATCTCGCATCCTCACGACCTACAGTCCACACCGCTCCGCCCATATCAGTAATGTTAACGTTCAACTTATCTTATTCTTACATTATACATTGTGTTTCTATTTTAAATGTTTTATAGATTTGCTCATTAGTAATTAAATTATTAAATTATGCTATGTTATTAATTGCACGGTGTTTTATTACAAATATTAAAAAGCCCAAGCCCTCTCAGACCCCATTCATTCCCCTCTTATAAATAACAAATGACATTCTTTCTGAAAGCGCTGATAAAATCAAACAAGACATGAACAAAAACATTTTGCTAAATAGGGATATTTTAAAAAAAAATTTACTGATAAGGTCAAATGTTAACATCAGCGTTGATGATAATATAAAACTAATAACAGATAAGCCCGCTATCAAATAGATAGCAAATTCTTAGTCGTCTTTATTGAGCACATTCGATTGTAAGTATTCCTGATTATTTTTAGCACTCAGTACACATTGCCGAAAACAAAGAAATACAGTGAATAACAACAATAACAGACACTCTTAGAAATCACGAAGCACAGATCTACTTCATGATGAAAGAAAATGAAATTGAATCACGACATTTTTAATTTGCTTTTTAAAGGACCCAGAAAATTGTAGCTGCTCCAACGCACGGGAACTATTTCTTGAACGAACGAGCGCGAAGTGCAAGCGAATCGTCTCCGTTTCAGCTCGTGCAAAAATGCTGTCGTGTATCCGGCTGGCTGTTCCTCTACAAGTAGCATTTCTCAACCGAATCTCATAAAAAATTGTGAGTATACGGATTTTTTCGCTGATTCAGTTTTCGGTTTTTTTTTTTCAAAATGAGTTCGCGAGGTCTACAGCTCACCAAGCAGCTAGATAATTTCTTACTAGAGGAAGCCAGAGAAAAATCTAACAGTTATTACAAAGAGACAGTACATGCTGATAATCATATTAGTCGCACGTCTAGTACGACTGAAGGTAAACCGAAAAAAGTGGCTGTTGTCAATAGAAATGCGCTTACGTACGAATTGGAAAAATTCCCGCATAATGCCATGATTATATTTAACCACGAATACTTCTGCGACCGTGTGGCGACGAGAACAGGCACTGATATAGATGTGGCTGCTTTGACAGACACGTTCAAACGATTTCGGTTTGATGTCACAACACATAATGATCTCAAAAGAAAAGTATTGCTTGAAGAATTGCAGAGATGTAAGTTGACCAGTGAAATTCTTAAATTAAAACCGTTTGACGGATTTCAACTTGTGGTATGTCGGATTCGGCTCAGTTGTAGGAGTAACGTAGGGTATAATAAATTAAGTTAATTGTTTTTTCAGTCGGGTTTTTTCAGAAACGGATGAAGGGATTACGGATTCGGGCAGTATCAGTAAACACCACGTTGTGGAAGTTTCGAGTAGCTACATGATAATACTATATGTAGACATTATGTCTAGAACGGCATATTGACCACATTTAACCTTATAGGTTTGATGAGCTTCCGATATTTCGACGCAGTTACATGCATCATGATGACGGGCAAACTGACGAAACGAAAATCGGAAGCCCATCAAATCTATAAGTTATTTGCGGTCAATACCCCGTTCTCATTATGTCTAACTGTGAATCCTTTAAAGCTGATTATAGTAATACTAGTTTACGGATAGCAAAGACAATGATTTTACAGTGTAAAATTTTAAAAATGTTTGAATTTCAGTCGGCAAGCAGAACTTTGAGGATATCGGCTGCATTTGCGTGGTTGTCTTGACTCACGGCAGCGACCACGGGTACCTGCGAGCCGCTGACGTCAGGTACAGCGAGCGAGATCTGTTTGCTTGCTTCGACACACAAACCAATTCTACGCTGGTGGGTAAACCTATTATATTCCTGATTCAGGTGAGACAATAGGACAATAAAAGACAAAATTTTAAGCTTCTTATCATTAATAATACTTAAATGCCAGGATATGCTGATCATCATCATCAGCCCACAGCAGTCCACTGATGGACATATAAGCCTTGTCACGATGTGACCAGGGAGTAGGGTTGGAGATGATGAAAAGATATTGTTGTGATATTTAAATTTAATCAAGGGAATTAAAGAAGGTACATTATAGTGCCTTCTGTATTGAAGCTGTAGGTGATGATGACACAGAACTGGTGGTGAGGAGATACGGAATTATTGATTTGAATTTGGATTAAGGCAAGTATCACACGTGTGCTTAACACGGCAGCAAAATCTGAAGCGAAAGAGAAAAAGAATATTCGAATTTTGAATTTGTACCGGCTAGCATGAAATTTGGATTGAAGGTAGAAAAGAAACAAGGCTGACCTTGTTACAGCCTCTCCCATGGCGCTCCACAACACTCTGTCTTCGGCCCCTCGCATCCATCCGCTGCCAGCAACCCCCTTAAGATCTTCCGTCCATCGCGCCTCAGGACGCCCCACATTACATTTCCCCGTTCGTGGTCTCCATTCGAGGACTCATTTGCTCCACCGTTCATCGTTTCTGCGACATACGTGGCCAGCCCAACGCCATTTCAACAAACTAATTCTTTGAGCAATATCGGTGACTTTAGTTATTTGTCATAGGCGCGGATAAAGGGCGCTCTTTGCAACATTTTGAAATAGGAACGCAACGGTGTTGCAAGCTGCCGACGGGGAGCGGGGCGCGGCCGTCGGCATCCTTGCGCGGCGTGCGCGCGGCTCATTTTAATGCCACAAAATTGGCAACAAAAACAGGGTACCGAAGGGTCCGTCCATACACTTTAAATGTCTATGGTGCTGATAGACTCAGTTCACGTACGCACTGTCCGGTTGGTCTCACTACGGCTGGCCCCTATTTCACAAACTTTACAATTCAACATACAACTTTACAATTGTCGGTTTGTCGTGACTACATTTCTTGACCAGTATGAGGCGTGTTAAAACAAAAGCTTTTCAAGTCTGACACCAAATTGTCATTGAAAACTGACATTTGTAAAGTTGGTGAAAAAGGAGGCTTTGCCCCTATTCCACCAACTTTACAATTGTCAGTTTTATATGACAATTCGAAGTACATTTCTTTGACGATATGAAGCGCGCTAAAACAAAAGCTCTTAAAGTCAGCCGTTGACACCGAATTGTCATTGAAAACGGACAATTGTAAAGTTGGTGGAATAGTGGCCTGGCCGCAGGATGCAGTTGCAATAGCGGCTAACCGGGTGGCGGTCAGCCGTAACCGTGACCACAGAATACATAATGGTACAAGTGCAGTCGAGGAAGTTAATTCCTGACCTACCATGGAACCTTTCACAGTAAACGTTTACTATGAAAATGTTCTATGGTGGGTCAGGAATTAGTTTCCTCGACTCTACGTTACTCGAAACATGCGTATAGAAACCGTCGTGGTTTGCGGTCGAGTCGGCCGTTAACGTAGAATAATATTATGTTTACGCGCGTTACATAGATTCTAGGTGCAGCCGCATTTGCTAACACGAGATGAGATCGCAACCGCAGTGAATCAACCGTGCGACCGTCCGGCAGCCGCCGGGCCGCAGTGCTCCGACCGACCGGAGCGGTTGGCCGGCAGCTGCATCAAATACAACTAAACTACAGTCTTCGATTTATGAAAGGTTGTCAATTTCAGGCTTGTCGAGGTGATCAACTCGCCAGTGGAGTACCTGTATATTATGAAGTACAGGCGCAGAGTGAACGAGGATCTCTCTCAATTGGACGCTGACAGAAAACTGAGCGCATACTTCTTACCAACTGAGGCGGACATTATCATATTTCACAGCTGTTTCTTTGGAAGAGCTTCGACCAGGTATTAGATCTGATTGACTTGCAGCCATAGCCGTTATCACATTATCATGATACTCGGGACTTAATCGCGTAAAAACATTTATATTTAAATTTGAATTTAATTAAATACCTCGACGTTTCGGATGCGACGTTGCGTCCATGGTCTCGAAGGGACGTCGAGGTATTTAAATTCAAATTTAACTATAAATGTTTTTTGCGCGATTAAGTCCCGAGTATCATGATAATGTATAGCCATAGCCGTTCCCATTATTCAATCTATCTCTTGAGACGAACTGGCCCCAATTTCACCAGCTTTACAATTGTCAGTTTTCAATGACAGTTCGGTGTGAACTGCTGACTTGAAGAGCTTTTGTTTTAGCGCGCTTCATATTGTCAAAGAAATGTAGTTCGAATTGTCACTATAAAACTGACAATTGTAAAGACGGTGAAATAGCGGCCTGACGAACAATTTGCTATCTGTAAATGGCCACCATCCTTCCATCGACAAAATATAGCAAGCAGAGATTGGATTGCCTCGCGACAGTTAAGTTTATTGGGACAGCAAATTTGAAGATAGATAGAGGTTTTTATCGTCAGTAGATCAAAACAAGAGATGGATTGGATATTGGGAACGGCTTTTAATATTTAAGTAAACCCAATGATATTGCTGTGTGTAAAGGCACAGTGTAAAGAGCTTATACCTACCAGTGGTCCGACGCCTTTGATGTTTGCGTAAATACCGACACCCGCAACCGCACGGCCAAAGCACCAAGGAGGGCGAAAGTTCGTAACTAATCGGGCAGTGGCGGCGTATGCAAGGGGGCTCGCCCTGCCCGCCCCGCACCCCGCATCCCCCCGCACGATTGACCTATCTAGAGGCCTTCGTCGGACGACGACGTCGGACTGTGGTAAAGGTTTACGTTCCTATTAAATAGGCGCAGTTGTAGGTATAGTGGATAGTTGGTCGTCACGTCACTTTCGTAGAGTTATTTGAAATGAACTGTCAGAAAGAGCGGTCAATTGGGTATTTTATGAATCTTCAACTCGGGCGCGGTATAGTTATGCTTCATTTAATATGTAATTTATTTGTTAATTTACCAAAAAAAATTACATGTCATGACAGTAACAAAACCAAAGCGCTGGAAAATTCAAACAGTATGTACACAGAAAAATACATATGAAACACAATAATACAACTAGGTGTTTAGGGAGTTTTGAATGTCAGTTAGCGACGGAACACCACACCCTCCGGCCAGAAGTCGGAGCGCAAGAACATCTGCTGGTGCTTAACAGGCACTAGGAGTCTAAAGGAGCTTAAAATTAAATTTCTTCTTTCATTGGGTATTTAAAGTATAATAACAAAAATAACGCATATTTTTTCAGGGTGGTAGGCGAAGGCACCTGGTTCATACAAACCGTTTGCGAGCAACTCAACTTATACGCCTCTGCCGAACACTTGGAAGAAATATTTCAAAGAGTTCGCAAAGTCATTGCCTTGGAAAAAGGCTTTGAGCACGCAAAACAAATGCCTGTTATGAGTACTACGCTACTGAAAAAACTGTATTTTCTACCAAACAGAGATTTGGTAGCAAAACGTGCCGCTACAAATAATATCATCGAAACGAGATCGGATGTAATTCGAGATTCGAGTCGAAATAAATGGAACATTATCGTTGAGCATCCCTTTTTAGGCGTAGCGTTGATAGTATTGATAGTATATTGTTCCCTGCTATATTCATCGGTAGTAAGAGAGCATATATACATCTTTACTGCACTTGGGTCCGCTTACATGGGTCATTTTGGTGTTTCATGGTCGAAAATGTTGGCTATGTTGGTGACGTTTTTTTTTATTTTTAAAAATTACTGGTCATAATATCACATGGGAAACTGATACATTACTTGGTATTTTTTAATAATTAATGATTAACTGCCGGGACATTCAGATGTGAAATAATAAATTTGAATAGCCAAGTAGACGAAGTTACCGAATGTCATATGGCGACTTGACGCAATGCTAAATAACCTAGATGTTGTTAAATTATAAAGTTATAAATTGTTGCTTATAATATAAGAATAATAATAAACCTATTTTTTTATTTGCTCTTAAAATACAACACACAACTTCTTTAAGACCATTCTTTAAGACCAAGACCAGAAGCTACATGGACCAGATAAAGGAGAACGCCGGTGTCGTGTCGTATCAGGAGGTCAAGGAGCTGGCTTATAGGAGAGATGATTGGAAGACACTCCGCCGACAACAGTGTAACTCTTAAGTTTGTTGAGGATGAAAATACAATAAGGTCTCAACCTACTAAGTTAAAAACTAGTGGCAGGAGGCCGGAGGGGAGAGATATTTGTATGATATGAATACTCGAATGTTCGTTATACGAACTAATATTATAAATGCGAAAGGAACTCTGTCTCTCTGTCTGTCTGTTTGTTACCTCTTAACGGGAAAATCGCTGCACTAATCTAGATGAAAATTGGTAAAAAGATAGTTTGAATACCTATTGAGGAATAACATAGGCTACTTTTTATTCGGGAAAAATTATTATAGTTCCTGCGGGATAGCGATAACCGAAATCTACGCGGACGAAGTCACGGGCAACAGCTAGTATATAATATGTACGATATGTATGTTTGGAACTTGGTCGATTGGTGTCAAGTGGCTCAAGATACGTTATTTTTTATACAGGGTGCATTTTAATGTACCGTCAAGGATTCAGCCAGGGGTTGAGCAATCAAAGTGAGCACCCCTGTAAAGTTTTTTTTTTATAAACTAACATCACGGTACATTTGACATGATTATATAGAAAAAATACATACTTATATACATATTGAACATCCAAGAACCGAGATCAAACATTCGTATACATCATACAAACAATGTGGCACTGCATGTGGTTTGTTAACATTGCCTATGGCTGGTTAAATTAAACAAAAACCATATCTGTACAGCATTTTTTTATTTTTCAGTCACATCTTATTAAGTAAAAGATAGGAATTAAACAGGAGACAAATGACACGCGACTCGTTTTATATATGGAGATCATTCGCGCAAAGTTAAGCAACGTGAAAAATATTTTACTTTTGTTCCCATGTGTACCAACCACCACCTAACGATGATAATAAAAATGGAGATAAAATACAAAAAGATGCTCCATTCGAGATCATAAATTAAAAAAATAGACGTGCTGGTTATGCTTAATTAATACAAAAAGATTTAATTTCCTTATAGCGTTGTTCTAATTGACGCGAATACGCGATCGTCGTATACGTTGGTATAAGACGATCGTGTATTCGCGTCAATTAGAACAAGGCCCAAACACGTGTAATAGAATCCTGCGTAACGTAATAGGGTATGTAACGTTACTTAGAAAATTGTATGACGTTTGGAACAGCACCCGCCCGTGAGCGTTTTTGGTACTAAAATTGAATACGAAGTTTCTCAATGGCGATACGATAACGTTACGTTACGCGGATTTGAATAATCGTGCTCGGGCCTCAGGCACGGGTAGATTCTAGTCGTGCCTGTTTTGATACCAGTTTTTTTTGTTGACTTTAACCTACTTGTAGTGTCACCCAACTTCCATACAATCCATCCATCCATCCATCCATCCACACTTCCATCCATACCTACCAAATGTCAAGTCAACCTACCCTAACCACTAAAAGTGGACCAAATGTACAATACAATACAATAACTCTATTGAACACCACATAACATGCAAAACAGAAAAAATAGGCACAAGGAAAATATAAGGTAGCAATGGGCGGCCTTATTGCTACACAGAGACCTCTACGAGGCAACCATAGTGGAGTGTAAGAACAGATTAAAGCAGGTGGTGCTATTTAGAAAATTTTAGGGAACGAATATATAGTAGGTACAGTCAGCAGCAGAAGTAGCTAGGCAACCGACGCGTTTACAATGATCTAACCACGGCTCTATTGTTATAGACATAAGAGCTTGTGCAGATCATTGTGACCGCTTCGGTTGCTTAGCTCCTTTGATGCTGACTGTACACTAACAAAAATACATAACAAGCACAAAATACACATAATTACAATGAAACTCGATAATACCAGACACATAGCAACAAATACATTGCTATAGAAAAAGTTTAAAAAGTAATCAAGAAAACTGACATGCAAATTGACATATTTAACTTGCATTCTTGCAAGTTGCAAGATAAAGACAGACAGACATAGGGACAAGTGAAACTTCTACTAGGCCCTCGTTCGTCATGCCTTCCTCGCCGCCCTTAATACAATGTACTATTACATAATACTGCAGCACTGTACAAGTCTGTCCGTCTCATTAGACCTAGTGTGGCAATTGCGCGAATGCCCAAAGTAAACCACATCGCTGTACTTGAACCGCTCAGCATTTTGACTGAGATAGTTCCTGATTAGGTTCATGTATTTGTCCTTGTTCCCATCCTTCGTGCGAACGTTTTCAGCAATGCTCAGTATGGCAATTGCAACCTCGTCGTCTGGGTTTTCTTTGATGAAAAGCCTGAAAATTTAATAGGTATGTAAAAAATTTAATGTGAAGCTTGGAAAAATTACCCGCGACAAGTACTGTATGGAGATTATTTGTCGGCGACTGGCTGGAGTGTTTATCTATGGCTCGCTTCCAAATTCGAAATTTGCTCCTGACAGCGCACGAGAACGAAAAGAGGCGTGTTATAAGTTCAACGTGTGTATCAGTGTGTCTGTATATCTGTGTATCCGTCTGTGGCATCATAGATCCTAAACGGATTGATCGATATCGTTGCTTTGCTGGTGTTTATTATCCTAGATTATCTATGCTTACAAATACTTTAACAACAAAGTCTAGCACGTTGGCATGGATCATTTAATAGCGAAAAGGAAACTTTTCCCATAAAAGTGAAGAAAACAATCTAATGTCATCTTACGGCGATCATGGAAGACGCCAAACTTTGCTCGGTGGTACTTAAAGGTTGCCAAATAACAATAGTAATTAATTCATTGATGCGTTTGTTTACGATTTATTACTTACGTCAAACATTTATTCATATACTCAAAATACCCATCACACCCACAGACCCTGCCACTGTTTGAGTAAAACTTTTTCTTTTCCTGGCCATCTTTGGCGACAGCTTTAATAAAGTCTTTGTGCCCATCCTTAACCTTTTCTTGCGCCCTAAGTGCATGTTCATCTTCAGCACCTTCATATTCAACATCTTCATATTTTCGCAAATAAAGACGTCTTAGTAACGTGCAGGTGAGCACAGGCATTTGTTTAGCAACGACTGATTGGCTGTTCAAAATCATTTTGTGTTTCTTGTCCAATGCCACTTTTTGCCTCACTGCCCTGCATATTGACTCGAAGTCTTCGATGGCGGCGAGGAGTCGGATCTGCTCGCACAGGGTTTGGATAAACCAGCTGCCGTTACGAACCTCTCTGTGGAATGAAGTTAGAATTACAGCAACTACCCTTTTTATTTTAACTTCTACTAGCTTATGCCCCGCGGCTTTGCCAAGTGAAATATTTCAAAATGGCCTAATTCCCTATCCCGTGGGAATTTCAGAAAATCCCTTCTTGTGCACCTCTAGGATACTCAAGGTATATGTTTGCCAAATTTCAAGTCTCTAGATCCAGTGGTTTAGGCTGTGCGTTGTCTGCCAGTCAGGCAGTCACGGTACTGTTTTATAGGTATAGACACGGACCAACCACCCTCTGGACACCGCATCTTCTATAATTTACTTGGATATAGTCGTCCCACGATAACTCTGCAACGAACTGACAACAGTAGAAATCTAAAGTTTGTTTATGGCAACACTGATTTATAGTCAAACAACACGTTTTGAACTTTCGATTAGATTAAACATGGTCATCGGTCATTCATCATCCAACATTAAAATACTTCTCATATCTCGTTTTCTTTTTTTATACAACGAGGAAGGCAAACGAGTAAGTGGGCCACCTGATGGGAAGTGATTACCACTGCCCATAGACACCCGCAACCCCGGGGTTGCGGGTGTCTATGGGTTTACTGTAGCTTGCTGGTATGGGTAGGTTCTGCTGTACAACAGCAAAACCTACTAAACACTGGCAAAATTGTTCTCTAATGGACAGAGCCATATTAAAAAAAACAGCAACTTTTGATCGCTACTATCATTATCATTTTTAATTAAAGTAATATCTGAGTGACATGAAATAGTTATTTGTTATACAATGGTGCAAAGTTGTACTTTACCCGCGAGTGTGGAATTGAAACACAAGCAAGCGAAAGGATTCTACAGTTGAATAAATAGAGTTAGAGTTCTAAAATAGAGTCCAGAACGTAGCGAGTGTTTCAACACACGAGAAGTAAAATACATTTGCACCTGTGTGTAACACAAAACTTTTCCCCTCACTGTAGCGAGGAAAGCGCGACATCCAAAAAAACAGCTCAAAAAATAAATCTTCATCACTGGAATCACAATTTTTTTTACGACATTATAACATAAAACTCTGGAAGTTGTGTGTTTTTACGTGAGTCGGAGTCGGTGAGAAAAATTTTGTAGACTATGTTGACATTTCTGATGATGCGTTTAGAAATTGCATCAACTCAACTTGTGCGTTCAGAATTATATTCAACATTATAAAAAACAACAAATGTTTCTTATAGAATTTTGTTAAATAAAGTTAAATTTGGTATTTTTTATTAAATTCTCAAACCATTTATCATTTATTTAATGATAATTAATATCGAACGAACCATTATTATGAGCGTTTTACGTTTTGTTATCTGTCAAAAGCTACTTAAATACGCTCCACTCCAAGGTCAAATTACTTTCCCCACTAGTGGATAAAACGCGATTTTACCCGCTTGTATTAAAGGATAAAAGACGGCTTTCCGAGGTAGTGAGGGGAAAAAGTATTGCCACAGCGTGATTTTTCTGGGTTGTCTTATGCAGAGTTATCGTGGGACGATTATAGGTATTACGAAAAAAGCCGCGGTGAACGGGCCGGGGAATGCGTCGTGAATGGTTCATAGCTTGTCATCTCGCTTGTCATCTGGTCGAAAGTGAGCCGCGATTCGAGGCTAGAGAGATTTATTGGTGCAAATGAGCATATGCGTTTCGGAAACGTTCGCCCTGACATTTGGTGTCCAGAGGGTGGTTGGTCCTAGGGTATAGATGATGATGATGATGGTGATGATGATGGTGATGACGATCACCTGGCAGAAGCCCGTCCAACGTAACTGCTGTGGAAGATCACCATGTCTGATTCAGTTGGCAGTTCGTAGTGGTCGTCATCATCCAACTCGACCTCTTTTTCCAGTTTTGGGCTTTCTGGGTTACACGCTGTTGCTGGTTCATCGCCACGACACGCCTTAAAAAAAGTGAAATGTATCAACCTCAATGGGATGTCAAGACATTCGTTCCCCGATTGTATGGTAGACGCCAGCTCTATATTTTCACAAAAGTTAATTTTTAATACAGTTGCTCAGATAGTGGTAGTTTTTGTAGCTACGTATCATGCGGAAAGTTGGATTTTTCGTACTAGTGCTTTTTACTTTTCCAAGGAGCCGGTGGAGGAGGACAGAGCCGGGCTCTTGCGGGTGGCGGTGGGGCTGCGGCTGCCGGCCCACCCCCACATTGTCATGTTTTCGCAAATGTATTAAATAACATTTTCATTCAAAACAGTTATTTTCGCTCGTTCCGAGTCTCGACCCTCGCCTAGCGGCTCGGGCATAGACACCTCGGGACGGGACTGGTGCAAAATGGCATACTTTCCGCACTCGTATCAAAAAGTACTATCCCTCAAGCCTAATTGAGAAGACTTACTTTTGGTAAGCAACGCTTAACAATATAGTGCTATTTAAATTCTTCAGTTGTTTTATTAGATTAGTATAATCCCAATCATTTTAACGGCACTATGTTAAGCGTTTACAAAGAAAGTCTTCTCAATTTGGTTTGTAGCGGTTGAGGGAGTTAACTCTTGTGCAAAGATTGCTGGCACAGGGTGTAAAATTCAAAATTGGATTTAAAATTCAAAATTTTATTCAGCATATAATGCAAATAGGCAGTTTTCATTTTTTTTTTAGTCTACCAGCGCTTTCGGAAAGACCATGATTGCCAAGATGAATGCGCCGCAAGAAACTTGGCACAGAGTATTTTTTTTTCTAAAAACAGGTTACATAGCTCTTAGAATACTTACACAACCACATAAATGAATCACACAAAGAAGACTTACTGTATCATTAGGAAATAAAGAAAATAAAACAGTATTTTAGAAACAAGCATAATAAATAGTTAAAAGAACAGGAAAACCAAACCACTTTAAATTTTAATACTGGCACGATTTAATTGGCTATAGTTTTTCCTACCCACCTGAATCAATATGATGACTGGTTTACCACAGAGACTGGGGTTCTTCTTCACATCAAAACACTCAATGATCTCATGCTCACTGTAGCGCGTGTCATAAGCCTTAAGGTACCCGTGCTTCGAGCCATGAGTCAAAATTGCGACGCATACGCACCCGTACTCACGGAAATTCTTGGAACGAACTGAAATTTAATAATTTACCATCGTTATAATCCCATGGTTGTAATAATCTAAGTACCTACTTACATAAAATAAATGTCATTTATTCAATAAAAACAACCAATCGTAAAAAAATATCACAAATTAACAAACTAAAGATCAGCACTAGGCTTCGTCAATAGGATCGATGACAAAAATGAATAATATAACTAACATTAAAAGTGGTATCCGCAACATGATTCGTCAATAATTAATGCTAACTATAAAGCCCTTCCCTGTATCGTGCCCGGCTCAAAGGTTCCCATTATACTGGCCGCATTGCCTCGCTGGACTGCAATGAAAACCTGTTGAACCAGCCACGATGCAGAGCGGGGATTGAATAAAATAAAAGTCCTTGCTGAATGACTGACTTATCAACACCTAGCCAAACCCTTGGACCTAAAAAGCTGAAATTTTGCAGAGAGCTTCCCTTTATGATTTAAGCACGATAAGACTGGATTGGGAGCTCTACCAAGGGATTGAATAAGTATCAAATAATATAAAACATATTACCCGTTACTTTGCGAAAGGCCAGGATGAACTAGAAATAAATACTAACCACGTGGTCACTGAGTAGCAACTCCAATGGCAAATGATGAAGCTCAATGATACTATTGGCAAAACAACGTTGTGAACGTAGTAGGTCTAGGTTACGTAGATTATCATGTTTTTGCCAGATTCTCGTCAGAATGGTCATCCTATCAGTGATATCTTTGACATGTTGAAATAGGAAAATTAAACAGCAGAAGAAAATTTCCTACTGAAAAGGTAAGAGCAATGCGCATTGCGTTTCAATAAATTGACAAGGGTTCTAGATTATACGGGATATTGGAAGCACTTGATATAAATTCCTGATAATACTGATGCAACAATTATGCAATCACTGTATTTCCGAATGGATTAACCAATTGTTATATGCAATACCCTAAAAGTATACGTTCTGGTGACACCTTTGGTTAATTTTTGTTAGCACCAACATAACACATCTCGCTTGCCTTCCTCGTTGTATAAAAAAAAAACCTCATAATATCATACTTACATGTTTTCAGCTTCTGCAAGAGCTGTTTCTTTGGTAAATTCAGGTGAGATTCCACTTCAAAATTGAACATTTCGAAAGTCATTTTCAAAGCCGACTCGTCCTCCATAGTACCCTCTCTAGTATTCTTCCCTCCCAAAAAGTTTTTGTGATTGAAAATAATCATAGCATTTTTCTTGTACCTTTCCAACTCATACGTTTTAGCATATTTTTCAATCATCTTTGGTGCTTCGGGATCAGCTAGCCCGTCTGCTAATAATTCTAAATTCTCGTAAGGTGATGGTGCGCGTGGTTTCGGATCGCTTTGTCCGCCATCTTGATTTTGTTGTTCCTCCAAGCGATCTCGAACGCTCAGTAACTCAGCCATCCAATTGATAGGTGTTGTTCTGCCTGTGCCTACTTCAGAACTTCTGTCGGAAAATTCTCCGACTGCTACGTCGAACTCTACAGAGAAGGACCCTGGGTGTGATCCCTGTAGAGATCTGTTATGACCGTCATATTCAGTTCTAAGGCTTCTTCCTTCTTCTGAGATCGTGCGGTTAGCGTTCCAGTTGCTCCACATTGTAACTTTAACAGTAAATATTTGTGTAATCTGATTAAGGTTGTGATCATAGCGTTAGTTTAGTCTCGGCCATGTGAATTGCTTGGCTTATCGACGCACACGACCGATCGACTTTGCGAATTACGAATATCTGATGTTTGAGCTCATATCTAATCTGAACTCGTACCACGCAAAAATATATGACAAGTGAATAAAAAATACCATGCATTTGTAATTTAGTGTTTGCAAATTATTGCATATATTTATATTAATTATACCGCATTATACCTACCTACTTAAGATAGTACCTACAAGTTAACATCTTATTTTATAAATGCAAAGAGATGATGATGTGTGCAGTGAATTTAATTGTTACTGGCAACACCTACATAATGTTTTAGGGTAACCCTTGCCTGAATCTACATGTAGTTAATTTTCCAAACCGTAGCCTTATTTCGACAGTGTGGCGGACACTTTAGCTTGACATGTTGTCACGCCAACCGCCGTGGAGCGAGCAACAGACAGTCTGGTGCAATTATATTATATGTGACTATGTATGTCTGGTAAGCTGAATCTTCTGAACACCTGTTATAAATACTGACATTGGCCCAAGAATTATGGCCTCCAGAACAGTCTTATTGACGGTTGGGACGACCATTTAGCTGGTTCCATTTAAGTTTTACCGATAAGGTAATAAACGGATACAAAACAGCAAGGGTGAAAGGTATTTAAAAACCAATTGAGAAACAAGTGGTGCGGCAGATCAAGAAAAGGGGATCAATCCTCTTAGGCGTATTTAGAGGGGGTGCCGGGTGGGCCGTGCTCACCCCAGTATGGTCTAGTGCCCACCCCAGTATAGTCTAGTACCCACCCCAGGATGTGGGGTGGTGATACTAATCGCACCTACTCATTGGCTGTACATCGGGTATTGACTCTACTTCATGGTGACGGCCATGACACCTCAAGGGCCAAGCCCCCCTGCAAAACGCCAATGGATTGACTAATAAAAATGCATTGCCAACTATTTACCTTTATTCGTAACCTATTTAAAACCATGATTACATATTTGAGGCTTAATCTAATAATTTAATTAGAGGGTTGCATCCACAGTACACGCTGAGTGCAATTCTTTTGCCACACTTGGTGTATAATAATAACAATAAATTTTATTATTTTGTACAAAATATACAATATGCGTACTATGCCTACGTAATCGGATACTTTCTAAACGCATACGTTTAGAAAGCATCCGATTTTTATGAATGTACAATTGAACCATTTGATTCCTAACCTATCGTAGAACGTTCTTCTAGTAAGTGTCATAAATGATTTTCCTTGTCAGCAATGCGATGTGACCATGACATTTTCTACGAAAAGGTTCCACAGTGGGTCACGATTCAGTTGGTTCGATAGTACGTTTGTATTCCAAGTGTGTCAATATCAAATATCACTCTATTCTTTCTATTCTAAATACGTTACCAATAATATTCAATACATTTTATAAATCATTATCATTTACAAGTAACGGATTAAATTAATTTCCTCCTCCGCGAAGTAGTGCAGTACAGTCATGCAAAATAGCCTCGTCTGCGCTGAGTATTTATGTAGTTGAGTGATTATTTTATTTTTAATTTACGGAGGGAGGGCAGGAAAATTAGTGCATGAAAATAAATACTCAGCGCAGACGAGGATATTTTGCATGACTATACTGCACTACTTCGCGGAGGAGGAAATTAATTTAATCCGTTACTTGTAACATGGACCTCCGCAAAGTTACGCCTGAATCAATACAATATTCATTATCATTTAGTGAACACAAAAAAATAGAGATCTACCCTGCGCGTCATGCCAGGGATTAAGAGTACCAAGGCCCGTTTAATTTGAAAGTCGAAATAAATCACCTTAATATCAGGGAGCGAAACTTTGATACCTTCGAGCAGGAAAGGAATGGAGACGTTAATGCGCGATTTCCCCTCTGCCAAATCTCTAACATTAAGTCTGATCAAACTGATCAGGGTCTGTTGATTGTGTGCGTGTTTTTGGCATTTGTGTGACAGTTTTGTTTTAGTGTGAGTTTGTAGGAACGTAACAAATTTTGACAGGAGCAGAGACGTGTACTGTACGTATGTGTAAGTGTACCTCGTCCCCCTCAAAAAGTGGCAGAAAAATTGTAGTGCATATCTATGCACCAAAGGCGCCTACCGTCTGTCTGCTTTAGGTTTGGTGCCGAGGACAGGGGGTCAACTTTTGAATCTCACTTGGTGACTAAATTCTCATCCATGATATTGATATCACTATTTGCCAAAAGCCTTATTTTTGAATATCATACCGGTCTGCTAACATGCGTTTCTGTCATAGACCAGCATTATGTCAACATAGTGAGATTGAGGTTAGCTGTAACTGCCAGTGGTCAAGAAGACACTCGGTGATCTCGTTTACGAGTGGGCGGGCATTCTTATTTGATATCATAGGCATGAGAATTTTAGTCACCGATGAAATTCAAAAGTACGAACTTTTTAGGAATCAGTGAATTTAGTCACCGCGTGAGATTCAAAAATCGACCCACAGGCGTATGACGTCAAGCTAGATACAGAGTATTTTTATCTAAATTATACTTACCACTAACAACCTATTGGCAGCTTTAGTTTATCGATATTGACGTTTGAGTTGAGTGAGATTATAAAAACCATAATTAATTGTCATTGTCATTGTAAACAACAATAAAAAAATATGGCTTCTGCAGTCAACAGGGTTTAAAAGCAAAAGAAAGAAATATTATAGAATCACCTTTGAAAATCTAAAAAATAAGAACATGGCCGATTGCATTATTAACTTCGGGGTGTCTCAATGTTGTTTAATCTAAAAGCAACCCATCATCTTTTTCATCATGATCGTGATTTACGATTACTAATAAACGCAATTAAATCTTGCCAAATATAAAAAAAAACATCCATATGTGAATTTAGGCTATAATGACGTCACCGGCACCAAAGTTTCGCTCGCTACTTATTATTCTAATTCCTATACATGTGCAAATATTTGATGAAATTGTACTTCTGCGCATAGGTCGCTAGATGACTGCACATTGTCCGTAACATGGCCTCTTTGGTTGAATTGAATTCTGTACCATCTTTGAAGGTGTCTGCTACGTGGAGGAACCCTCGCGCTGTGATGTCATCAGGGTTCTCTTCTATGAAGAATCTGGAACCAAAAATATTTGCTTTTACCAGTCTGATTCTATTTTTGACATTATATAAACAAAAAAAAACATAATCCTCTAGGGCCATCAGTTTTATGACCTGAATATGAAGTCGGTGCGGTGCGAGCGGAATACTGCTCTTTGAATGAAGCACCGACTTCATATCTGTGGTAGGTCATAAAACTGATGGCTTTAGAGGATTATTTTTTGTTTTTTTTTTGGCTGAAGGCGGTTTTACTTTTTGTTAAAAGATTTTTCATTTCACAATCTTAAGTCACGTTAATATTAAAAAAAATATCCTGCAACTCCTAACCGTTAAGTAGTTGTACCTTCCATCATCACCTCATCAACACGAGATGATGACTACCAGACGCAAATACTTAAATAGCTTTAGAGAATGTATAAAACACGGGATACGTGCGTATAAAATTTGAGGGTTTCCCTCGATTTCCCTGGGATCCCATCATCAGATCCTGACTTGGTGACAATGGGACCAACTAGAAAATATACCCTTTCAAACAAAAAAGAATTTTCGAAATCGATCCAGCCGTCTTCGAGTAATCGGGGAACATATTTTAAAAAATCCGACCAATTGAGAACCTCCTTTTTTTTGAAGTCAGTTAAAAAACATAATCCATAAATTTTATGTTTTATACGGAGAATCGGACCTCCGGCACTCTCACTGACCGAACGAAACGCAACAGGGGTGCTGATGCTACACGCCGATTCTCTGCGAGAGGGTGGTACTTGCCCATTCGTACGGCAGCAAATAGCTACAGTATGATTCTCCAACTACAGTACTCCCACTACTTATTACCTTAAACAAGACCTAATGTAGTCAAAGTGTGAGAGGAAACAGGAACACGTGTGGTCCTGGACCAGGGTAGGCGTCTTCGGGCCTCCGCTGTCCAAAACCTCATCCCTTGACGACTGCCTAATATTCTTCACTCGTTTATAATACACCTCTTCTTCTCCAAACTTCTTCAGATACAGTTTCCTTATTAAAGTGGAAGTTGTCACGGGCATTTGCTTGTTTATGTCCATCTCCAAGGTTCTCCTGTTGTATTCTTTATGGTATCGGTCTATTGCTACTTCTCGCTTGACTTCTGTAAGAATAGCCTCGAAATCATGAGAGTCTGCCATGTCGTCTATTTTGCCGCAGAGAGATTGCACGAACCAGGAGCCGAGGAGTTCGTTTCTGGAAGTAAAACGATTTATAGGTATGAGGTGATCATGAATTTGATTGCTTGGGCGCCATCTCTTAGTTCGGGTAAACTGATTTAGTTTCGATAAAATGTTCTATCGAGTTGCGAGGAATTGTCGCATATATGGTGTTAGGCATAAACTGATAAACGAGTTGAGATTTGAACACATGGAAATTTTCAGCATCCTCGCCATTGCTAACCTTGGTGTAAGGGCAATGGCACATGTCACGGAATGTCAAGGATTAGGTAGCCACATATTTTCTGATTTTTATTCATGGTAAGTAAGTAAACGCTTTATTGTACGGACAAACAACAAACAATACGATACAAGTAAATATGCATATCGCAGTAAAATGCTTGGTACGTAAGGTCAGACGACTAGGGCATCGAGCCCGGGTTTACCCGGTCCGAAAAAACCCGGGTTTTCCGGGTTTTTCGGGTCGTCAAAAAACCCGGGTTTTAAAAACAGAAACCGGGTTTTTTCGAGTTTTTCGGGTTTTCCAAAAATCGATTTCATGTCGTTATTTGTATGCGTTAAAGATTGGAACTAACGTTAATTCTGATACATATTATTTATTATGTAAAAGTAGTCCCGTTTCTGCATCGTATACTGTGTCAAGCAAGTAAGTTACATAGTACGCCTGCGTTTGGCTCCTGACATGACATGCACGGGGTGAAGTGTAGAGGAAGAGAAGATGCGTTGTTGATGTATACTTATTTCTATCTACACACATCATAACTTATAATATTACGACATCGAATTTTAGATACAATTTAAATAGGTCTACGATACGAAACGTCAGCTCGGTATGTTTGTCTACGATAAAAAAAAACAGTCAAATTCCTTACAGGTTTGTCATGCCTTCGGCTTCTGAATCCGTACTTGTAATCATCCACGTCACTACCTAGGCATTCCAAACGATTTTGAAGTTCGAGCTGAAAGCTGAGCGGGTGCCTGGCAGAGCGTAGACTTCATCAGTCGAGACCTTTCAAGCTTGAACTGGATAATCAATGATCCTCGTACCATACGGTGATCACTCCCGGGGTTTACCGCACTGATTACGAAAACATTATTGAATAAGTATGTGCTTTTTCGTCGACATGATAAAGTCTATCTCATTCCTCGTTACACCATCCGGGCTCATCCAGGTCCACTTCCTATGCTCACGTTTTCTGAAACATGAGTTTGATCATAGATCATCCTTCTCCATAAAACCGGCCAGTGGGTGGCCCCGGTGATTCCTACACCCCACTCCAAATTTCCCCACTCTCAGCCCTTCACCGTCTCGTTTGCCCAGCTTTGCGATAAAGTTCCCGATAACAACCGTGAAGTGAGTTCTGGACCTATGTATGGCTCTGGAAATACCCTCATACATAGCCTCCACCTCATCGTCGGAGTGCGTCGAGGTCGGAGCGTATACCTGTATGACCTTCAACGAATTACGTTGGGTCATTCTGATTACAAGGCACGCTACCCTGGTCGACACGCTCTCGATCTTCACCACGCTGTTCACGATGGACTTGTGGACGATAAACCCGACACCTCCCTGGGACTGGTGGTTGAACTCCCGGAAATAGAGCAACATTTCAGGGTTATCATGCCCTCCGCCTCTCTACGGACTTCTGACAACCCTATGTCTCCCCATCGCAACCAGCTCAATTTTTCCTCCAGTTCCAGTAACCTTTCGTCGGCCCGCAGTGTACAGCAGTTATATGTTGCCAAGGCCAAAGGTCGTCGTTTTTCGGTAGCCGGGCCTCTGCCAGTGATTCACTATAGCACCCCCTGCCCCGCCGTTACCATGGCCGCTACTGGAGCCAGGAATAGCGAGGCCGTCGGGGACTAGTTGTCAGGGCTGATTTTGTGGATTCATTGTTATTTATTTTTTGATCTTGTACCTGTTGAACTGTACTGTTTGGTTTACTTTCATTCTTCCTATTCCTTATAGAAAATTGATATATGATTACAGTTTCTTTGTATTAAAAATAAATAACAAAAGACCGAAAAAGCTCGAAAAACCCGGTTACCCGGGTTTTGATTATACTTAGACCCGAAAACCCGGGTTTTCAAAATTGGACCTGGTTTCGATGTCCTACAGACGACGTCATACTTAAGCATTGGCCTTGTAAGAGCACCTTAATACCTTCAGCAACTTGCTCCACCTGCTCTCCCCTATAAGATTGCCCTAAGTGTGAGCTCCATTTGCTCTCCCCTATAAGGTTGGCCCTGACTGTGCACCCTTACCTATGTGAAGGCTTGCCGATGTAAGAACTGTGGAGTATCAGCATATCAGCTTCAACGGGTAGCGTATAGGCTTCCACCTCTTCGTCAATGTCCTTCCTGACGCGGCCAGCGTAGTTTACTGTGGCACCAGCTGTCGACTTGGTGCCGCGACAAGCCTGGAGACAAATGATTTTATTAAAGCAAAAAACTTAGGGTTCCGCACTTTAAAAGGAAAACTGAACTCTTATAGCATCTTTTGTTGTCTGTCCGTCTGTCTGTCAAGACCTTTTTTACTGGAACACGTGGAGGTAGCAAGCTGAAATTAAAATGCTTATCCAAATTTTCAACGGAGCTGGGATGACACACTATACAAATTCACTTATTCTGAAATTCTCAGACCCAGTTCAGGCCCAGACCGTGCAAGGCTTTTGCCTGTGGCAAGAAAGGAATCCGATGACTGGCTTCTTGCTTATCCTTCCGTTAACACCGGAACCTTTCTTGAGCCTGAAACTCTGAAAATTGCAGTCGGGCTAAAACTGGGTGTTGCGCTGTGTTCACCGCATCGCTGCCTCTGTGGCACCAATGTAGACCAACGGGACACCATGGACTTTCCTGCCGAAAGAGCGCAGACCGTTTCTCCCGTCATGCCGCGCTCAATGACATAATCCGCCGGACTTTTGCCTCTGCAAACGTGCCGGATATTTTGAAGCATAACGGCATTGCTCGCGACGATGGCAAAAGGCCGGACGGTATGTCTCTGATTCCCTTAAAAATGGGTAGGGTTCTGGTTTGGGATGCGACCTGTATCGATACAGTAGTACCTTCACATCTCCCGTGAACCACACAAAAAGCTGTTGCGGCGGCAGAAACGGCTGAAAATAGAAAAATCACTAAATACCAGACTCTTCTAAATACAGAGTATGAACTACAATTTTGTTACTGTCGGGTTTGAAACCTTAGATCCATGGGGTCCCGGTGCTTGCAAGCTTATTTCAGAGTTGCAAAAGCGCTTGGTCCATGCAACTTGTGACGAAAGGGTTGGCAGTTTTCTCTCTCAAATAATCAGCATCGTTATGCCAGCCTTTTGGGCACCATGCCACGGGGGCCTTATTTAGATTTAATTTAGTTTTAAGTTTTAGTTTAATTACTTTTAACTTGATTTTAATGTCATTGTAAATTGCTTTTGTTGTGTAAATAAAATACCAATCAAAGCGGAGAATAAAATATGAGACTTCTTTAAAACTCACAAGCGATTCCACCAAAAAGGCTTGTGATAGTTCAAGCCTCACTGACTGTATGATGTATATCATGGGCTGGATGACCACGGCTAAAGCAGGAAATGATTGACCAGCTGCAGCTCTAGCTAGCTCACAATATGTCAAACCCTGTTCAGAGCCGTGCGTAAGCACAAGAACACTTGGTTTGGTCATAGCTGTTCAAGATCAACCTTTGCTCTGGTCGCTACCAGCTATTCAAGTCTTACTGACCTGTATGATGAATATTACGGGCTTGGTGACCAGCAGCGGCTTATGCAGGAAGTGGTTGACCAGCTCTAGCTCGCAATACGGCAGGTCTCGAGCTCGAAGCAAACCCTGGCGGGAACCGTGCGTCAGCACAGCCACAACTACGCAACCGTAGTCAGTGAAGTCAGTACTGGCGACTGGGGACAAGATTTTTTCCAATGAACACATTTTTCTATCTATCGTATAGCCGCGTTGACAGCTTAGCGTTAAGATTGTTGTCACATCAATCGACTGTAGTGGGTTTGGATGGCCAACGGATGGCAGCCCCCTAGCACGGTAATTTTTATCTACCAATGAACGATAAACGATTTGTTCGAAGCGGCTAGCACGCTTAATGATGGCGCAGTGTTTTGTCCACACTTGACGATTGAGTAGACAAATGTAAATAATCATAATTAACACTCTTTTGACAGCTCGTTGAGGGTTAAATTTTATGTTTCGTCAATAGCTTGTTAGGGCCCGCGAACAAATTAGTCATAACCAAATATTTTATCCATACACAACACATATATTTGTCTGCATTTAAGCGTACTAATAGTCAGAACCTTGAACCTTACGTCATAGCGACAGTAGGTGTAGCACAACTCACTCGCTCGAGAACAACTGCCCGTACTTTTCTGTCATTCAAAATGCAACGGGACGGGTTATATAATCTCGCGCGACAAAGTCGCGGCCAGTCGTGCTAGCTCTGCTGAGGTGACAGACTGGTGCCAACGATTGGGCATTAGGGTGTCGAGCATTAGGACGTTTACCTAAGTAAGTAATTAAGTAAGTAAACAAACTACACATTACTTTAGCGATTTTGAAAATAAGCTGATTGTTGTGTTTTGTTAGTATTAGTTACGGCCACCCTTGCCAAAGGGGCCGGGCTGAAAACCAGCGCTGGGAACCAAAACCAGTACTCACTGAGATCGGCACCCATTGTCAAGGTGTAAACCTATTTTGTGCTTAATTCTTTGTACTATATTATTATTATTTATACTATGGCAATAAAGAGTGTCGCAAACTCTTTGTTAGGTTTTATAATGTTTTTTTTTTATGTTTTTTTGTACTTTTGTTTTTAATTTATTGAATCAGGCGTTACTTTGCGGAGGTCCATATTTATGAACTAAAAAACAATTACTTTGCTCACCCGCGACCACAATCGAATCGAATCGAAGCGAATTTTTGTGGTCGCGGGTGAGCAAAGTAATTGTTTTTTAGTTCATACTTTTGTTTTTGTTGTCATTGTCTTGTCAGGAGTGCTAGTGTTGGTTTGGTGTGTTTCCTTTTGTCCTTATCTATACATATAATAAAATCGTAGACCCGGCTCGTCTGTACATTGAAGATATTTACAAAAAAAAATTGGGTCGCGTAGAATAATTAATAGAACACAAAACTGATATTTTTTAATTTTTTGTCTGTTTGTCTGTTTATCTGTCTGTCTGTTTTGTATGTTTGTTTGTGGAGACATCACGCAAAAACCACTGGACAGATTGGAATGAAATTTGACATGGTAATAGTTTACAACCTGGAATAATATATAGGATACTTTTTATCCCGTTTCATTTCATGTTTTTTATCTTAATTATTGTTTAAATTTATTTAGGTACATATTTTTTCATAATTGAAACTGACCATAGACATCACAGCTGATTCAGCTGTCATGGCTGTCACACCATTGTTTTTTTTTCATTAGGCCAAGCTCACATTATCAGCACACTACTTTACTAACTTTTTAAAAAGTAAAATAGACCATGGATGACATGTCTCATTCAGCTAAATCGGTGGCTGTATGCAGGCGTTCTATTCGAAATTGAACATTTTTATCAATGTATCAAATAGCTTGGTAGTATTAAAAAGAAAAATATACTTTTTTAATAATAAAAAAACGGCGGGAATATGTAAATAGCAATAAAGCACTAAGTTTCGATTTATTTAAAGTTATGTACTTAAATGATATTAATATATATAAGATATTATAAGCTATTAAAGCTTTTAGTAACAAAATCGTGATCATTTGTTGTATTGGAGTCCACTATGATGAAAATAAGAGGACAACTAACTATTAACTAAAGCAAATTTAGTATAAATTTCAATGGAAAATTTTTAGTCGTTGTGAAACTAATATAAAATAGGGGTAAGGAAATTAATGAGAATTGAGTATTTAATTAAGTAAAATGTATTAATAATGACTCAGATGAGTATTGTAATATTTTGCAATAAATAATATTTAAGACACTGCCACGATAATAGTAACAACAATGTCAGTTTTGGCTCGCTGTATTATAAGAGTTAATTAATAATTAAAAATTCCTTATTTCCTCTTAATGTTTGAGAAAAAAATTATATCTGCCACGGCTAGAATAGCAATTGCTGGACTCGTACTTTGATTGTTTGATTAGGTACTTTGATTTAAGATTTCTTTTCTTGTGATTTTACGAATGTAACCATTTGAGTATAGAAAATGAACCGGACTGTTTGAGAGTAGTTGTGGTAGGCAAATCGTATTTCAAGTTTTTCAAGAGAGTATGGAATATCGAGAAAGTTCATTCTTTCAGATTTGGAAGATGGTTATAAGTAGTCTCACTAGAAATGAAACTGGTACGTACATTTAATACAATATTAAACACAATATTTTATATAGGAATTATGATCCCTTAACAATAAAGGAAATTTCCTACTGGTGCTAGAGACTTGAAATTTGGCATAAAGGTACCTAGAGTATCATAGAGGTGCACAAAGGAATGATTATAGATAGATAGAGCTGGATAGAGAATAGATGGGATTTATATTTTCGAATCAAAGTGACTCTATCTCCGTAACTGTAATTATCAGATATTTCAAATTTGGCATCCAAGAGGTAACAATAACAGCTAAAACAGTCTTCATGATTTTCCGAAATTTCCACGGGATAAGACCTAATAGTATTATTTTCATAATAACTGACTAGCGGATATAGAGACTTGAAAGTTTACAGATATATTTCTTAAGGATCTTAGAGGTGTACTAAGACGTGATTTTTCGAAATTCCCACGGGATAGGGAAATACCTGAACTTGGTTTTTTTCTTTTTTTGTAGGGGGTAATATCTGAAACGTTTGCATTTTCCCGGGGAAATAGGTAGCCAATATCAGTCAAAACTGGTATCTTTCTATTAGTAAAAGTTTTTTATTAAATCGATCTAAAGAGTTAAAATGCGAATTAAAAATAAGTGAATTCAATTTCGGGACTGATTAAAAAAAATCACTAATAGGAAACTACAACACAGTCTCTGATTGACATTTTGATTGAATTTTTAAAATACGTAGGTCTATCCCGCGGGAACTTTAATACACTTTTTCGGTATAAAGTAGCCTAATGTCAATCAGAAACAGTGTAGCTTTCTATTAGTGAAAAATTTTTTTCATCACACTTGCTCGTAAAGCGTCGTATTGTACGCAGGCATACTGAAGGACAACGGCCTAAATTATTCCTACGGGAGTAATAGGTAATTTGTAATTTTCCCAAGGGAGTAATGAGTTTAGTTTAAAAAAATATGGCGTTCACTCGTAGGTAAGTAGGTATAATATGTCATTCCACACTAAGGAGGTTTAAAATCAAACACGGTTTTTTACGTTTTCTACAAATAAGTATTACTTAATTTAAACGTTATTATTGTGTTTTAAAACTATTTGAGTTTACTATGCAATTATTTCAGTGAATTTTATTTTGAAAACGATAAAAACTGGCTGTTTGGATGGGCTTTCGTCTTTCCAGTTTCTAAGCGCGTTTTTTATCATTATCTGTGGAAGTACTGGAAGTCTGAAGTCTCCATTGAAAAAAGTTGACAATCTCAAAACTATTATTTGTTGCCGACTGCTGAGTTTATATTTATAATCGTATATACTTAATCTAATATTTACGGAGGTACTGCCTGTACTTAGTAAAATATGTCTTCTGTATGTGAAGACCAAAGTTTTAATAAATAGATTTTTTGCCTTTTGTTGTATGTATTTATTTCCTCGCAAATATGATGAAAAACATTGTGTGTATCACGGGCAGTAAGGGTATTACAAACTCAAGTCATTAAAAGCCCTCCGCCTTCGGCGTCGGCCTTCTAATAGACTTTTGTTAGTAATACCCTTCTTACCGCCCTTCATGCACAAAGTACTATTATTGGGTCTCAATGTATAATTTACTTATTTCTATCCTCCGGGAATTTTTGCAAAAATAGGTAGTCATGACTGACAAGAACTGTAGTAAGTATGTAGAATGTTAATGGTGTAAGTATAGTAGTTTTCAAGATTTAATTAAGTAGGTAGGTAGTTCCATTGGGTTCACAGACAGAAAAACAGCAACATCAACATCTTCCGTGAAAATCCAGTATTTGTATTAGGTACTTACATTATTGTCTACGCGTACGAAGTCGCGGGCAAAAGCTGGTATTTCATAATAATTAAACCCCATTTTAACTTGATTTCATCTTTCATTCTCAATCATACAGTTCACACTTTCGTCCGCTTCGAAGAGTTTGAATTTGAATTTAAGTAAACTACATAAAATAGCTTAGCAGTATTCGTAATCATAATAAAATAAAACGTTATTATTATTACTTCGTAATCTAAAGCTACCGTGTTCATAATGACAGTTCGCAGTAATCAGATGTTACGTTACTTATAGAAAAATATCTCTATAATCCAATAGAGATACGGCTATTGATGACATCATATGATATATAAATGACATCAGGGCCGTATTTTATAAAGCTGCAAGTTGCAGAAAGACCAGAATAATAAATACTTGAAGTGGGATTCGAACCCAGGACCTCCGCCATACCATGGCGTCGCGCTTTCAACTGCAGCAAAAAAACTCCTATATATTCACGTCTCAGTTTATTTCAAATTACTTAGCGAAGAATAAAAAATTAAAGATTTTTTTTATGTTGTCTCTAGTCTTGTAAGTGTATGTATGTATGTATATCTCTTTAATGCACATAAAACAAAAATAACAGATAACAGAACAAAAGCAAATGTACAAAGGCGAACTTATCCCTTAAAGGGATCTCTACCAGAAACCCTGAAACAAGACAATTCTGTTCCTAGGTTAAGTTTAATTCAAACTAAGCATAAAAACACCAAATCATACAACTCTCTCATAGCACAATACTGGGTGGACTGTCTACACAAAAGATGTGTGATGGAAATACAAACACTTTTAATAGCACGACACCAACTCATCAAAACTAACTGCCATCGCCAAAACTAAAATATATAGCTCAAAAACCATAATACCTAATAAGTAAAGCGTTCGTTGTTACGAACTATGCGCTAACTATGACATAAAACAATCATAATATTAAATACACTCAAGACCAAAATTAGAGGAACGTTTATAAGGGAAGATACATAGCATACGTTCCTCTATATACTTCTGGCCTTGAATATATGTAAGTAGAGCAATGAAGTAGAGTGTTATTTTGTAGATTAGGTACCAGATTAGGCCGTTTCTTTCATGTACCCGAACACGCCTTGCTATGTTAGTTTAAAAAGTTAATCTCGACTGTCAGTTTCACTTTTTTTTTTACCACTTGTGGTCGGACATTGTTCTAGGCGGTCTTGTTTCTAACCTACAAGCGAAAGGCGCTGTTTTGAGGAGAGATTTGTAATCCGACTGTATTTGAATATTCTTAGAATAGATTCTTTTTTGTGCGCGATTTGATAGCCCACGGCTAGGCTCGCGTGTGGGAACGAAATAAGGACTATTTTTGTGTTAGCTTATAAAAGACGGAATCCGCGTGCGTTTCTTCGCACCTGGTGGGACAGGTAGAACACCAGGTAACCATACAAGGGCCCTTAGGTAACCTAGGTTGTGTCGAAGCCTCGAAGAAACCGGACCCAGAAGACTCAACCCTTCCGATGAACTGTAAGTTTTAAGTTAAGATAAACAGAGCTGCGAATCGCAGCCGATTGGTTGACCCCATCTTGTGGGGGCAAACATACCGTAATATCAAAAAGTAAGATGTTACGGAAGTAGCATATTTAATCAAAAAACGGCCAAGATAATGAAAATGCTGACAATAACGTTACGGCATACTTACACGAAAACATACACAAACTAAGTATAAAGCGAAATACAAACCCTCACGTAACCGACCAATCACAAAAGACCAATGACAGATCCCTTCGCCTATCCGACCGATGATAACGATGACAAATCAGCTCTTTTGTCATGTATACAAGCAATGGTTATCTTGTGTCAATTGAAATCTGCCAGACTGCATGACTCTACAACTACGTTTTCCGTTGTTAATTTTGTTGTTTCCATTTTCCATTAAGCTAGAGAGTAGCGAGTTGCAACCTCTAGCCCGGTAACCCCCAAAAAATCATTTACGAAAACTCTCCATGACCTCACCATAACATTATTACTGCACTATGCTAAATTACAGACGCTTAAGCACAGTCCATGATTCCCTAGATGCATACGTTTCTAGAAAAGCTTTAAGTCATTTTCGTAGTTCTTAAACGACGATCGTTTTCGTGAGTTGATCACTACCTGACCCCAAGTTGCGAAACGATTGCGAAAACGAATGGAACTGCCTTGTGACTTAGGATGGACGAAAGGAGTTATAACCATTCCCCCCCCCCCCCCCCCCACCCCCAATCCAAGGGTAACATTTCTCAAATTGCGTCATCTTCAAATATCCTTACATGTTTCAAGCTCGCTGAACAGCTCCGCTTTAGTCCTGTCTTTCTTCTCTTCCACTTCAAAACCGTATCTTCTGAACGTCCGCTCCAGCGCCTCTACGTCTTTCTCTGTACCTAGTCTCTTTTCATAACCAACTACGTTTTCTTGATTAAATATTATCATCGCATTCTTCTCGAATTTTTCTAGCTCGTACGTCAAACTGTGCTTTGATAACGGTCTTGTGTTGAAAACCTGTTCCACTGGGCTTGGACTAAAGTCTTCTTCTTTGCCTGACTCTGCTTCATAAAGAGACGGTTTCCTTTTATATTCGGGTACGTTTTCGGTTTCAGGTGAAGTAACCTGTACAGTTGGAGGTGCCTTCATCACGCCGTCTGTCGTTGTGACATCGTTTAGAAAACTCTCAAAAAACTGGACTTCTTTTGTCTCTCTGTCAGAGCCAAGGTCTCTTATTAATCTAAAATTCGGCACACACTTTTTACGTCTCGACTTCGCTTTTGAATACACTTCTTCGCTGTCACTGTAGTGAACATTCTCATTCTCCGATGAATTCGACATTTTATTCTAACACAACGGCTTTTTGCGAACGCTTTAATACATCGACTGACCCGGTTTCACAATATAAAATTTGCTGTAATCTTATCGAAGATAGATAATGTGCCTACATCGGTAACGGACTTCGTTGCAAATTATGTATAATACATATGTATAAAACAATAAATAAGATTATGTATGTACTTGGCATTGATGACGTTTGTGAAATCGTGAGTGCTACCAAAAATAGAAGCATAGAAGCTAAAGCGTTGTTATCTGATGAATCGGACAAAATAACCACCAACCAATAGGAAAAGTAGTTAAACCAACATTTTAGGTAAGGCTGAAACACGCGACGTTATTTTAAGCAATACAAGGTTAGAAATATAATTTTATCTACACACATATCATAAAGTCCTCTACACGGACGTAGAAAAGTACTTCATATTTCGTAGTAAGTGCATTATTGCATTCAGAAGCTGTAGAAAATTATCTTATCAGCTTTTCAAATTTGAAACATCGTCAAAAACCAACATAATTTACAACAAAAAAAACATAAGAAAACAGTGAATGAATACGAAACGTAACGTGAGCTCGGTATGTTTGTCTATGATATAAAAAATAGTCAAATTCGTGACAGGTATGGGTATGATATGCCTTCGGCTTCTGAACCCATCTTAGAGTACATAGTATACTGTAGATAAAGTAATGTATGCAACTCTACATAATTAGGCCTTGAAACACTCGTGTGATCTTCTGATCTTATTATAAAACTCGGCTTCGCCTCTATATTTGACAGTTGCATAAATAGTAGTTTTCATTTAGAAGTTGGTAAGCATTTAGTATTTAAAATTTTAGTTTTAAGTTTTATCATGTACCTCATTATAATTTATTTATTTTGATTTGATAAATTTAGAATATGTAAAATCTTCTATTATCAAGGAGAAGAGGTATTTTAAAGAAGGTTCTAGGAAGTCAGGGAAGAAAAAAGATCTGCCTAGTTTACTCCAGTAGCACTGCAGTCATGGAGGTTTTTTATTTTATTTTAAATTCATTGCTTTACAGCTAGGCAGGCAATTGAAACCACTGATCCAGTGTATCCAGTGAATTCTTGACATGTTTTTCATTATTTTGTCAATTAAAATAAGTTCTCAGAAATTTCCTTACACAAAATTTAGCATGAAAACTTTACCTGGTTGCATTATGATAAGTAGGTTGTACAGCAGCAGAAGTAGCTAAGCAACCGACGCGTTCACATAGACGTAAGCATAATGGAGGCGGCCGCGGCTGCTGGCCGAGCCGCGCGGCAGAACGAACTTGCTCAACAAGGCGCCGCTGACACGGGCTATACACACGCTCAACCAAGTGGCCGAGGAAACAGATTTGTTTCTCTGACATAGACATTTTTATTTATTTTTTTATTTCGGATCGGGTAATTTTTGAACTGTGTTCCTTTTTTAGGGTTCCGTACCTCAAAAGGAAAAAACGGAATCCTTATAGGATCACTTTGTTGTCCGTCTGTCTGTCTGTCTGTCTAGACCCTTTTTCTCTGGAACGCGTGGAGGTAGCATGCTGAAATTAATACCACATACTCAAGCCTGCGGTCCCTTAAAGCCGTGAAATAATCAACCTTCTAAGTCAACGCAATCAAAAGATACGTCATTAAAAACTCCATTTCCATACAAATTGCCGATTTCCAAAAACCTAAAGGGTACTTCGAGATGCCCTAGAAACTTGAAATTTGGTATGAAGGTAGCTCTTATAGCACAACCACTCGAAAAAGTCTCAAAGTCTTAAAATTTTATGTCTGTCTGTAGATTTCACAGACTAATATAAGTAGATCCCATACTGCGTACATTTTGCTTAGGAGCAGGGCTCTGCTAACACTGGACTTTTTAAAACACTGTGGAAAAGCGTTAAATCTTTCTACGGAACCCTCATGCGCGAGTCCGACTCGCACTTGGCCGGTTTATTTTCTATAATAAAATTTTCGAAAAACGAATAGACAAAAAAAAATTCTACATAATTAGTGAACCTGCTCACAAAATTTCACGAGAAGCTCTTATAGCACAACCACTTAGACAAATCCCGTAATCTGAAATTTTTATGTGCGTCTGTATCTATCACGGACCATTATGAAACGACCCCACACGGCGTACATTTTAATTAGGAGCAGGGCTCTGCCAACACTGAACAACTTAAAACACTGGGTAAAAGCGGGAAAAATCTTTGAACGGAACCCTTGGTGCGCGAGTCCGACTCGCGCTTGGCCGGTTTTTTTGCTTACCGGAGAGAGAGAGAGAGAGATAGCAAGCAGCCAGACAAGCTGTTCATTGACAAAAAGGGCAAAAGGACTTATGGAAATAGAGTCAACCCACAATAACTCTGCAATGAATAAAATTGACAACAGTAGAAATCTAAAGTTTGTTTATGACAATACTGATTTATAGTCAAACACCACGTTTTGAACTTTTGATTAGATGAAACAGGTCATCGTTCATCCGCCATTAAAATACCTCTCATATTTTCGTTTTCTATATTTTTTTTACCGTACAACGGCAAAACCTACTAAACACTGGCAAAATTGTCCTCCAATGGACAGAGCCATATTTAAAAAAAAAACAACTACAACTTTTATTACTGTTATCATTGTTATTTACAATTAAAGTAATGTCTTGAGTGACATGAAAAAAGTCTTACCACAGTGTGATTTTTCTGGGTTGCCAATTAATATCTTATGCAGAGTTATCGTGGGACGATTCTACCATTCTCAACTAATAGCGGGGTTTTCCGCTATCAAAACCACGCCCACAGAAGGTGGCGCGATCATGGCGTGATTTTGGAAATGCATCATACAAGTGCGTCTGCGTAGTGTGTCGTCGATGTGACCTCAATATAATTATGCGCAGCGCCGAATCACTTAGTTTACATGCAGTGCTGCCATTTGCCATTGTCGAACTGAAGTATGGTCCGGTGGACTGAAGTACGTGTCCTATGCCGTTGGGCACAACGATGTTGACTTCGGAGAAAAATAAAGATTACAGTTTGTTCCGTAACGTGGCCACATTTATTTTCAAAATAAGCACAGCACGTACAGGTCAAGATTCCTTAAATAATTAATAATATAATATAAGGGCACTCGCGAGACACCATACATACATGCAGGAGGTTAGCACAGAGAGAGAAGACAATCAAAAGGGAAACGGATGTAGACCAAACGTCAACTGTCAAACATTGCGTTATGATATATGCTTAGACTTAACACTTCCCCTTGAGCATATAACACAACAGCAGCAACTATACATATAAAACAGAAGTTACATGCAGCTCATACATTGCTCTGCTTTCTGACACAGAGTTCATAGATGAATTTTTGATGTTTACAAGTACCTAGGGCTTAGTTAATACGTCAGCAAACATTCTTTTGGTATTTAGATACTTTACATTAATAAAATTCTTTTGTACTAAGTCCTTAACATAGTGATACCTAATATCAATGTGTTTAGTGCGCTTGTGACAATATTCTCTGTTCTCTAACAACTTGTGCGCACTTTGGTTATCATTGTACACAATTATAGAATTTAATTTTAACTCTGTAAATATTTCAGACAGAAAGTTTGTTATGAAACACAAATCTTTGGATACATCACATATAGCTAAGTATTCACTTTCACAACTGGACAATGCTATACACTTCTGCTTTCTCGACTCCCAGTTAACAATATTATTGCCTAATTTTATTGCAAAACCTGTATAAGATCTACGATCATTATGATCATTGGCAAAGTCTGCATCGGTATAGGCGCATAAATTCAATTGATTACTTTTTACGAATAGTAAACCGTAGTCAATTGTTCCTGCTAAATACCTTAAAATTCTCTTAGCAGCTGTCCAATGACTGGAACCAAAACAGTTGTTATACTGGCTCAACTGACTACAAGCATATGCAATGTCAGGCCGACTACAGACACAGATATATAATAAACAACCTAACAATTGTCTGTAGTTGTAAGTCTCGTCATTCAAGGGCTCATCTGAATTACATAACTTTAACCCTGACTGCATAGGAGTCGAAACTGGTTTACAGTTAGACATACCAAATTTTTGAAGCACTCTTTTTATGTATACAGATTGATCAAGCTTCAGAGTGCCTTTCTGTCTGTCTCTAGTGACTCTGATACCTAAATAGCTCTGTATAGGACCTAAATTTTTAATACTGAATTCCTGCTCTAACAAACTTAGTAAGCTTTTAATTGTAGAGCTATTTTTACTATACATTATGTAAAAATCGTCCACGTAGAGAGAAATGATTAACAACTCTGTATCAGACTTAAAATAGTAAACACATGGTTCACACTTACTTTGCTTAAAACTATTTTTGGTTAATAAATCGTGAACTTTACAATACCAAACTCTACTGGCCTGTTTGAGACCATAGATACTTCTCTGTAAGAGACATACTTTATCAATATTTTTCTCATCATGAAAACCCTGTGGTTGTTCCATGTAAATGGTCTCATTTAGTTCACCATTTAAAAACGCCGTGTTTACATCTATATGATCAATGTTAAGATCATATTCATTAGCCAAATCGAACAATAGTCTCATAGTAGAGTGACGTACAACCGGGGAGAAAGTATCGGTGTAGTCAACACCATATTTTTGCGTGAACCCCCTCGCGACTAAACGAGCTTTATATTGCTGAAAATTGCCTGCAGAATCACATTTAGCCTTATATACCCACTTACATTTAACAACATTGTGATTCTTAGGCCTATCAACCAACACCCAAACATTGTTTTTTAGTAAAGAGTTGTACTCACGTTTCATAGACTCTAGCCATTCGTCACGATGAGGACTAGCCATTGCCTCGCCATAGGACTGTGGTTCGTTGATAAATACATTTTGAGCTAACATAGACAAGTCGTAGTCGTCATATCGTTTTGGCATCAATGCCCTAGTACTACGTACAGGCCTGGAAGCCGCAGCCAAACCTTCCCCTCGAGATGACGCCGCGCTTGGTGACGTCACAGGCTCCGAGCCCGCTGCACTCGCCGACCACTCATCGGAGGACCCCTGGTCGCTGCTGGTGTTCCTTTCACCTGTCAAAACAGAACTGTTAATTTCGTCGCTCACAACATAAATATCACTATCATTATTTTCAGTAACGACTTCACCACTATTATTTAATTCAGCATTTAATTCATTTTCATTATTTATTGCATTTGTAATATTATGACTATTTTCATTCAAATTATTTAATTCATCATTTGAATTCAATTCATTACAATAACTATTACCATCTACATTTGAATTATTGCATAAGTTATTGTGTAAAAATATAATTTGATTATTTTCATTACATATATTATTGGAATGTTCTGGAGTAAAAAACTGATTCTCCATAAACTTCACATCACGAGATAAAATAATTTTTCGTGGATCAGAAGGGTCAGCCAGCCTATAACCCTTTGTAGTCTCTGAATAACCTACAAAAATATATGCTTTACATTTAGCATCTAGCTTCTTTCGCTTGACCTTTGGAATGAGAGAATATGCTTTGCAACCGAAAACTCTAAGGTGACTAAGTTCAAGCTTTGACCCAGTCCAGACTTCCTCAGGTATCTGCCCATTCAACGCAGCAGTAGGAGACCTATTTTTCAAATAATTCGCTACCATTAGCGCTTCTCCCCAAAAATGTTGACCTAGGCCAGAATGTTGCAACATACATCTCACTTTATCGAACAAAGTTCGGTTCAAGCGTTCAGCAACCGAATTCTGCTGTGGGCAGTAAGGTACTGTAAGCTGGTGCACAATTCCTGATTTCTTTAAAAGGCTTGAAAATCTATTATTCACATATTCTGATCCATTGTCTGTGCGTAAACAAAGAATTGATAAACCTGTCTGCTTTTCAACAAAATTCTTAAATTCAATAAAATGGTCACATACCTCCGATTTGTGCTTTATGAGGTAGCAGAATGAACGTCTTGAATAGTCATCCGTAAAGGTGACAGCAAAGTTTGCACCTCCCACGCTGCTCACTGGCAAGGGACCGGCCACATCTGAGTGTACAAGCTCCAGGGCCCTGGTTGCTCGCTTCCCGCCTGCTTTGGGAAATGGAAGAGAAGCCAACTTCCCCTCAATGCATGGTACACACTCTTCAAGTGCTTCGCCATCCTGAAACACACAACCAATTCTGTCCCTAAGGGTGTACATACCTCCTGAGCCAAGGTGACCCAAACGCTGATGCCATAGCTGTATAGCTGGCCTCTGAGCAGCAACTGCGGCACTCGGTGAGTCCTGCCTATTATGAAGGAACAGAGAGTGCTCCTGTTTGTGCTTTCCTTTGCAAGAGCCATTCAATTTATATAAACCATTAACATTTTTAGCAGAAATAATCAATTTATCTTTGTCATCATAAATAAAGCAACCTCCTGAATTGAACATCACTCTCATATTCGACTCTAACAGTTTACTAACTGAAATTAAGTTACAAGACAAATGGGGCACATATAAAACATTATTCAAAGTAAGTACCTGATTGTTTAAAGTCTTTATAGACACCACACCAGTTCCTTCACTGTTAAGTTTATTGTTATTCGCCACAGACACTGATGATTTGCTGGTCTCGTTGAGAGTAGTGAAACAGTCCTTATTGTTAAACATACTAGTCGTGCAGCCCGAATCCACATATATGTCCTCCTGTGTGACTAAAAATGCAGCAGCCATGCATTGTTCCGAGTCTTGATTATGCTTCTTATCCCTCTTCAGCTTAAAGCACTTAGCTTTCATGTGTCCTTCCTTGTTACAGTAATTACAGGTTATCTTTTTCTTTCCTTTGGTGCCTTTGGAGATAAATGCAGTCTCGGTAGTACATGTTGCCATTTTCCTGGTTTCCTCTTGTATAAGTCTAGCCCTAACAAATTCGCTAGAGACTGTCGAGGTAAGACAGGCAGTTGACAGGTTCGATACGAGTGGGTCAAACTCCTGTGGTAGGCCACTAAGCAACAGTTCGGCTACTTCACTGTCATCTATGACTTTGCCAATGTCTGCTAACTGTTGCACTATCATCATAGTACTATCAATATAAGCAGTCATGCTATTGTGCTGTGCATATTCAGTCTTATGCAACTGCCTCAGAAGAAGTATCCTTCTGTAAAGCCCCTTATCTTCGAATATGTCGCTAAGCTTCGTCCAGGCCGATTTCGCGCTGCCGCAGTTCACAATATATTGGTAAAGGCTAGGCCGCAGACTAAGTGCAATACGAGCCAACGCGCGCTGATCACGCAAAGCGTCCGTAACTGTACCGGTCACGCAGTCCCAAAGATTCTCAAGAATCAGTGTCATTCTCATCGCGAACTTCCACGAATAAAAGTTTGACGCACCTTCCAATTTTTCCACTGCGCTATGCATATATGACGCTGAAGACGTTTGCGGAACGCTTGGAATTCCATTTTCGTTATTTGTAGGCGGCGCCATTGTAGTCGGCTGGCCGCCGGCTCCTGTCTCGTTACCGCGTGTACGTTCATCGTCGGGCATTCTGGATTAAAGCAGAGTGATCGCTCGCGAGAATTTCCGCTGCCACGTTACGCTTTCCGCTCAACTCGTTAATCTGGGCCACTTAACCTGTTGAACTGAAGTATGGTCCGGTGGACTGAAGTACGTGTCCTATGCACAACGGGCACAACGATGTTGACTTCGGAGAAAAATAAAGATTACAGTTTGTTCCGTAACGTGGCCACATTTATTTTCAAAATAAGCACAGCACGTACAGGTCAAGATTCCTTAAATAATTAATAATATAATATAAGGGCACTCGCGAGACACCATACATACATGGAGGAGGTTAGCACAGAGAGAGAAGACAATCAAAAGGGAAACGGATGTAGACCAAACGTCATCTGTCAAACATTGCGTTATGATATATGCTTAGACTTAACAGCCATGTCTACTGGAATTCCAGGAGATTCCACCGATTTTGATTTGCGTTGTTGTTGTCCTCTGAGGTAGGCTGTGCGGTGCCTTCCTCTTGCTCTGTGTAATTAATGTGGCTAAAATGTCCCCTACCGCCCTCTACTCGATGGCGTGCCCTATGCCTATGCCCTGTCGCTGTTGTTGTACTGCGATCGCGGTCTGTAGAAATTTTGATGTCCTCGGGAACCCCTATTGTACGTCACACGCCCTCGAGTAGGAGGTTTATAATATGACTCACCTCTCATGTGTAAAATCGAACCGGAAGTCGATGGTTGGGGCTGTGATACTTCTTCATCCTCCGCCGCACGGACCGCGTCCTTGAGCTCTGTGTAATTTCGCGCTGATATGATAGTGCTTAACCGTCTGTTTCGTAACCCATCTGCGAATTTCTTTATTGCAATTTGCTCGTTCAATGGCCTTAGAATTTCGTAGGCTTTTTCATTTGAGTTTGCCTGCGAAATTGTAAGGTCAACAAATAAAGACTCTATTTCAGAACCATATTTTGCGATAGACATGTTGTTCTGAGAAATGTTATTTAGTTGCGTAAGCAAAGCATTGGGCGACTTTTTAGTTAGTAAAAATACTTTCATGTCCTTGATCAGGTTGTCGCAGGTAGCATATTGTTGTTTTAATTTAAGCTTTGCTGCTTTAGTTAACCTGGTTTTAAGTACAAAGTTAGCTAGCAACGTTTTACATGTCGCCTCCTTTAGGCAATCATTATACAATTGTACACTATCAATATTTTTTTCTACCGTCTCTTCTTTACCGTCCATAACAAGAACCAAACCTGCCGCCGTTTTTAAATCAAACTTTTCCACTGTACCTAACTTACAATATATATATTTTTTTTATAAGACTCCTCTATCCCGTTGGTTATGGTATCTAAAATTATTTCAAAGTACAGTGCCCTAAGCACGACTTGTCGAATCCTGCGTTACGTTACGGTTATCGTATCGAGATCGAAAAATCTCATACTAAATTTTAGTTCCAAATACGCTCACGGGCGGGCGCTGTTCCAAACGTCATACAAACTCGTTATAGTTTACTATTCGATTTTACGTGACGCAGGATTCGACAAGTCGTGCTTAGGGCACTGCTCCTTATCTCTAGTAGGCAAAGAACTCTTTACAAAGGTTTTAAAATAATTATAAAGCTCATCAGCTCGGGATGATTTTTCTTTCAATTGATTTGCATATTTTTGCCTTCTATGTGGCCCTAATTTTCTTAAGGTCACTCTTATAGATTCTAATTCGTCATAAATTTCATTAATTTCCTGTTCCATTTGTGGAGCTTGTCGGCTCCATTCTTATTACTAGGCGAACTTAACTAACATGATAAGACAGTAACGGGCCTCGTTAAAATTAATGAGTAAAGAAAAGAATGCAATGGACACTTCCCGCCGGTTTCTCCTTTGGGTTTCACTCAGACTGGCGGTGGCTCCTGGTCCTTTTCATCGGCGCGGCCTCGCAGCGACAAACGCTGCCTGATGCGCCTAAATGCGTAGGCGCGCAGCTCCCCCTGCACCATGAGGCGGTGGCACTTGCTGTACTGTTTGATGCCGACAACCAACCCCGCCGCTAGGCACACTGCTAGCAGGGTTGCAACTAGGATCGTAGTCGTGTATGTGTGGATTGAGACGTCAGTACCGGCCTCGTTCGGTCCTCCCCCATGCTGGTTGATGACCACTTCTTTGCTGTCGCACACGCACTTAGAGCATTGCTTGCCCATTTTTAAGACCGCACTTTGTACTTGTTTTTCGTTCAAAACGTTTTTGCACGTCAGCACGTTGTGACAGTCTAACGTAGTCTGCGCCATTCTTAGAATGAAACAATAAACGCGCCATCAGCAGAACTATCCTGGCAAGGTCGCCATGAGGTGTGGCGAGGATGATTAGTAATAAAAGAGACGAGTGTATTCGAAGAGTGCCCGTTTAATACTGGTTCTGCAATCACTGTCTTAATACTTACATAGGTATCTATACTAACTGCCATACCACACATGTTTTTTAGGGTTACTGGTTTTTACATTTTTGAAAATCAGAATTAATGAAAACGGGATATTGACCGCGATTACCTGATAAGTTTTACGTTTTCATTATGTCTAATAAAAACTTGCATCCTTTTTCCCTCCACAAATGGTGCTATTTTAGCTGTCATTTTAGATTTTTTATTATCAGTAATAAAGCATTGGCTACAAGGCCATCAGCTTAACCCACAAAACAGTTGACTTCAGGAACAATGTCTAATCCAACTATATAGGCCCTATAGTATAGGGGAATTTTAAACAGCTTGACTTATCTTCTATCTATACTGACATACAACGCACAGTCTAAACCACGGGACCTAGAGACCTGAAATTTGGCAAACATATACCTTGAGTATCCCAGAGGTGCACTAAGAAGGGATTTTTTTGAAATTCCCACGGGACAGGGAACTTGCCCATTTTGAAATATTTCACGGGGAAAATCCGCGGGCCATAAGCTAGTATGAAATAAAAACAACAGTTTGTCAATATTTTTATTATAAAAAAACGAAAAATGCATAATTGGTACATAGAAAGAGTAAACTTAAGTACGTCCTTATTGACTAGTCAATTCAGTAAAAAAATATGTTGTCGAGTTATTTCATTATACTTGATTATACATAATAAAAAAATCAGACTTCATTCTTTGAGCCAGTAAAAGTTTGAGAGCTGTGGGAAGTAAAAATAAAATCCTAACTAATATTATAAATGCGAAAGTAACTCTGTCTCTCTGTCTGTCTGTTTGTTACCTCTTCACGGGAAAACCGCTGCATCAATCTAGATGAAATTTGGTAAGAAGATAGTTTGAATATTGAGGAATAACATAGGCTACTTTTTATTCGGCAAAATTTACGTTCTCACGGGATAGCGATAATCGAAATCTACGCGGACAAAGTCGCGGGCAAGAGCTTACTACTACTTACTACTTGGTAAAGACTGTACTATCGGTACTATCTAGACAACACATCACTAGCCTTTTTTACGTCCCACTGCTGGGCACAGGCCTCTTCTCAGAATGAGAGGGCTTAGGCCTATAGTTCCCACGCGGGCCCAGTGCGGATTAGGAACTTCACACCCATCATTGAATTGCTTCGCAGGAGTGTGCAAGTTAGATTAAAATAGAAGTAAATTTAAATAGAAGTTTACTTAGAACATTTTTGTTTTGAACCATCATCAATATCTATAGCAACCTTCCTGGAATTTAGGATTTCTCTTTTTAGGTCTGCCAAATAAAGGGTCTGCGTTGCATAGAAATCGGCTCACCCGTTTTTGAGACATTACAACTTTGAAATGAAAACGTCGGAGGTTTTCAGCTTTGCTAAGTTGGTTAGAGACCGGGACCGGGAGACGAGCTGTCGGTAGGCCTCCAACATGATGGAGCGACGACCTGGTGAAGATCGCGGGACCGCGGTGGATGCGGGAAGCACAAGACCGGTCAGAGTGTAGAGATGCGGGGGAGGCCGCCGGCCATCAGTGGACGTCTTTCGGTTGACATGATAATGATGGTAAGTTGGTTAGGTTATCATCGTGGTGGTATCTTTGTGTGGTGGTAATCGGTGGTATCTTTAATAGAACTGTCGATAAACGAAGCCAGAACCATCGTTTGGGAACTTGTGCAGGTTGGCCTCGAAGTGCTCCCAAACAAACTGAATGAGGCTGAATTTGTGGAAGTTGTACTCTGCTCCATCTCCTGCCCTTTCCACCAATTTCAGCAGAGTCACAGCAACTCCATCTTCGGCATTGTGCTTAACGAAACTCCTGTAATAAAAAAACATTAACTAAAAACGGGAAAAAGAAACGGCTAATACCTATCCTCTCCCGACAGGAGTTCCAGGAAACAATATACCCTACGTCACTCCCACAACTGATCTAATGACATCTTAGAGCCATCGCACATTATATACAAGGCACAAATGGAGATTATGTGGAATGAGTACCTAAGTAGACTGTGATAGTATATAGAGAGGAAACGTAGGGCGCTGGCGATCCGATGCAATATGGTGGTTCGAAGGTTCGCACGTTGTAGTGAGCAAGTAAAGTTGTCGCTATTTAAAGCTTTTTGTCAAGTGTTCTACACGTGCAGCCTTTGGACTAACTTCACGCAAAGGACCATCAGTGCCCTGTGAGTACAATACAACAACGGCCTCAGGATGCTGTTGGGGCTGCCCCGGTTCTGCAGTGCATCGGGCATGTTTGCTCTGGCTCGCACTGATGACTTCTACGCCATAATGCGAAAAAGAATCGTCTAGCCCCGACCCCATCCTGAGCACTGTGGCGGCCAGGTACGACTCCCCTGTCATGCGGCAGTATGAGCTGGTGATGATTGCCAGGCGGTAGATGGTGTGTTTTGTTTTGTATAAATTACTAACATAGTCAATAAGGATTTTAATGTTTCTAACTAATCTGGACCAATTATGTAGTCTGATAAATAAATCAACTGTTTATGCAACTGCTACATAATGAGTGTTTTAAGGCCTAATTATGTTTATGTGGCATACATTACTTTATCTACCTTTATCACCCATTATTACCCTTTTATTTAGAAAAGAGCGGTAGCCTAATAAAAGAGAACAATGTTATTGTTCACAAGTTAAGCTCGTTAAGTGGTAAACGGCCAACTTATAAAATTTCTACTATCGGTACTTGGATCCACTCATTGGATCAATTCGTGGCAGATCTAATGATTTCAGAATATAAGAACGTACACTAACCTCAAACAAGTTTTTAAATATTCAAAGTATTCCAAGAAACAAGTGCAAGGCATGTAGAGCGGCTTTATCGAAATTGCAGCATCAGGAGTTCGATCAGGTACCCTCAGATCCATAGGTTCTCCCATAGGTTCTCCCATAGGTTCTCCCATAGGTTCTCCCATAGGTTCTCCCATAGGTTCTCCCATAGGTTCTCCCATAGGTTCTCCCATATGTTCTACCATAGGTTCTTCGGGCATTTTGGAGAGGTTCAAATTTGAAAGCTGGGCGGGTAAGGCCACCATGTCTTCTGAGTTCTTTGGTAAAGAAATGTTAGGAGCAAAGTGGATTTTTCTTATGGTAGTGGATGAGACGACTGGCATTTGTTTCCAATCCTGAAAGAAACAATTGGCGACTGATTTCATTAAGCGTACACGCACGCGTACGTGTTAACATTTTATTACAACCCTCAAAAGCTGCCACTTGAAGAGAAATTCCGGTGGGTCGGGTGCGGGACAGATTAATTATAATGAACGAAATTTCATGTGTTCATAAATTATTAAATAGATTTTGAATTACAAGGGGTCAAAAGTGGCTCCAAATTGTTATTTCAATACTCAATATTTTATTGCACATAATGGTTTTACAGGTGGTATGACCAGGAGATCACATTATGTGCATTATGTACCCTGTTGTGCGTAACAATCCGGGGGCACGGCAGTGCCCCCAACTAGCCGAGCAAAATAAAAAGGTACTATTCAGGTAGTATAATAATAGTCAATTAATAATACGATACTCAAGGTACATGTTTGCCAAATTTCAAGTCTCTAGGTCCAGTGGTTTAGGCTGTGCGTTGTCTGTCAGTCAGTCAGTCACGGTGCTGTTTTATAGGTATAATAATAAAGAATATTGATATGTTAATAAGCTTACCTGAGTACTCACACAATCCAGAGCAACTTCGCTTCTGACCATCCTGAATATAGTTTCCAAGTTGTGGGTCAAAGCAAATTTATGGATCTTCTTGCAAAGAGTTTGTATAAACCAAGAGCCTCGCTGCGGGTGTCTAGAAAATTAAAAAAAAAACGATAAAAGAAACCTTTACATTTTCAAATATCTATTAAATGATACCCCACTTGATATGGTTTGTAGATTTTTATTTTTCACAACATGGCGTCTGGTGATCGTCATATTGTGAAACCCGCAAGATTAACACGAATCGGTTGACGTAAGAATTATTAAAATAATACACGAAAGCTTGTAAAATAGGTGAAGATAGATATGGGATAGTGGAAAGAAAAAAATCTTTTAACGAAAAAGTAAAACCGCCTTCAAAAAAAACCTTAGGAAAAAAACATAAAATAATCCTCTAAAGCCATGAGTTTTATGGCCTAGCACTAGCAGAAATATGAAGTCGGTGCGGTGCGAGAGGAATATTCTTCGAATGAAACACCGACTTCGTATTTCTGCTAGTGGCTAGGCCATAAAAGTAATGGCTTTAGAGGATTATTTTATGATTTTTTTCTAGGGTTTTTTTTGAAGGCGGTTTTACTTTTTTAACCGATTTCATAGTTAAAAGATTTTTATTTCACAATTTTATGTTGACTTATAAAATTTTCAGAGTTATACTCCAACTCCTAACCATTAAGGAGTTGTACCTTCCATCATCAGCTCATCAACATGAGATGACGTCTACCAGACGCAAATACTTGAATAGCTTTAGAAAATATATGAAACACATAGTACGTGCCTATTAAATTTTTTAGGGTTGCCCTCGATTTCCCTGGGATCCCATCATCAAATCATGACTTCGTGACAATAGGACTACCTCAGGAGTATACCCTTTCAAATAAAAAAATAATTTTGAAAATCGGTCTACAATTGACGGAGTAATCGATGTAGAGTCGACGAAATTAATTCCTGACCCACCATAGAACATTTTCATAGTAAACGTCATAACGATTTTCCTCGTCAAGCTATGCGATGTCACTATGACGTATACTGTGAAAAGACTTCATGGTGGGTCAGAAATTAATTTCCTCGGCCGTACATCCATAAAAAAAACATACAGTGGAACGTAGAACCTCCTCCTTTTTTGAAGTCGGTTAAAAAGAGATTCTGTCGTACCTGACGGAAGCTCTGCCGACGTATGAGCTGTGGAATACGACCCTATCAGCGTCCATGGGCAGATGGTAGAACTTCCTTTCTTCGTCATCATCCAGCTGGGGCGTGGGCGAGGAACGACACCTCCCGGCCTCTACCTTCGGCGATGGTTCAGCTCCTCGACAAGCCTACCCATGTTTAACCCCCGACGAAAAAGAGGGCTGTTATAAGTTTGACATGTGTATCTGTGTTGTCTGTGGCATCATAGCTCTTAAACGGATAAACCGATTTCAATGCGGTTTTTTTCAATCGAAACCTAGTTTAATCGGAATGGTTCTTAGCCAAGTTTCATTAAAATCCGTTCACCCGTTTTTGAAATATTGAACTTTGAAATGACAAAGTCGGGGTTTTTTCAACTTTTCTATGTTGGTTATTAACATGAAACTACCGTGAGATTCAGTCATTTAGCCACTCACTTGCTTTGAATTTTGAGTTGAACTCTATCTAGAACAAAATATGAGCGTTGACAGGTAGCTCTAGTTGCCAAAAGCAATTGAGTGGCTATACTTATAAAACAGTGCCGTTACTGACTGGCTGACTGACTGACAGAATGACTGATTGACAGACAACGCACAGCTTAAACCACTTAAACCATAGAGACTTGAAATTTGGCAAACATATACCTTGAGTATCCTAGAGGTGCTCTAAGAAGAGATCTTCCTTGGTTTTTCATTCCGCGGAACGTACTTATTACAAAATCTGTAACGTGTTTGATAGATTTTGTAATAAGTATTTTATTTGTACGACATTAAATTTGAAAGTGAAATTAAGGCAAGCCATCTGTCAGTGGTAAAGTTAGAGTAATCGTATGCTATTCATATCCTGTAAGTATTTTACCTACACACATATCATAAGTCCTCTATAATGCGTTCAGAAACCGTAGAAAATGACCAGCATTTCGACAGCCAGTATCGAAAAGTCATTACGACGACTTTTCGATATCGAATTCGATGTCGTTTAGAGTTTAAAATTTATGTCATCTTCAAAAACCAACATAATTTACAGTAAAAAAAAAAACATTTGATACGAAGCGTGCTCGGTACGTTTGTCTTTAATAAATAAAATAACAGTAGAATTCGTGATAGGTACCTATTCTAACTAATATTATAAATGCGAAAGTAACTCTGTTGTCTCTCTGTCTGTCTGTTTGTTACCTCTTCACGGGAAAACCGCTGCACCAATCTAGATGAAATTTGGTAAGAAGATAGTTTGAATAATCAGGAATAACATAGGCTACTTTTTATTCGGGAAAATTATATAGTTCCCGCGGGATAGCGATAACCGAAATCTACGCGGATGAAGTCGCGGGCAACAGCTAGTAATATATATGCCTTCGGCTTCTGAACTCATCATAGAGTACTTATAAGTATGTGTGTAGATAAAGTAACATATGCAACTCTACATAATTAGGCCTTAAAATACTCATTATGTAACAGTTACATAAACTACTATAAATTCAGTCACCATACTTCGTTTATTTTAGCATAACAAAGAAGGAAAGGTTACGAATAAAACCATAACAATAGAAATAATTAAATATCTTGCTGTTACTTATTTTTTAAAAGGCGTTCTTCAATAAAAAGACATACATGTAAAGATTATTTCCTTCTTTTAATGTCAAAATAAAAGAAGTATACTTACTTAGTTGATACCTGTTAAAACACTAAAGATGGCCACGCAACTCGATGTATTTATAGGAAAAGTTATTGAAATATTGAATAGCACCTGGATTATAAAAATAATGGGCTTCCCAGCCAATGAGGGGTTTTTCGAGGCATCGAAATGCTCAAAAATCTCGTGTTCGTTGTAGGGTTTGTCATATGCCAAGAGGTAGCCTGGTCTCCTTGTATACCCGTGAGTCATTATAACCACGCAGATGCATCCATATCTGCTAAAATTTGTCTTCAAGGCGACTGGAATGTAAGAAAAAAGAAATTTGTACACTCGAATTGAGAACTCCTCCTTTTGTGAAGGTCGGTAAAAAAACATTAAATAATACTGAAAGCCATCAGTTGTATGCCCTAACTAGCACAAATTAATAAAAAGTCGGTACGGATGACATCGGAGTAATCTTTGAAAAAAACACCGACTTCAATTTTGTGCTAGGCCATAAAACTGATGGGATGGCTCTACTATTAGGTTTTTTTAAGGCGGTTTTACTTTTTGGTGAAACTCTTTTGATTTCGCGGTTTTATGTTTTAAAAAAAAACTGTACAGATTTTGGTACAATTTACCTATACGGGACCACCTTTCGAACAAAAAAAAAGAATCGTCAAAATCAAGTCAAGGGCAAAAATATTGTATTCCCACAAAGTGACTAAAATATGCACACGTCATCCTTATTACTGCGGCCATAAGGACTTACTAACAACCAGGGACTTTGGGTCTAGTACAAAATTCACGAAAAATGTATCCCAGTACAACGCGGCATTTTTCGACGACAGCCATAGCCATACGTCATAGCCAATGATCGGGGTTTTGGATGCAATTCGCGGGATTTCGAGTCGTAATCATAGTATGGATGTGACTATAATCCCGCGATATTTTTTCAATAATAATAACGTTTATTTCAAACGTTGACCTGTAATATCGATAAATATCATGTAAAATAAAATAGAATAATTATCCTCCAACATCAATACAAATCCCGGGATCCCGGGCATATTCATTATAAGCTTAACATTAGGGAACATTGAAAAAATAATGGTTTGTTATTTTAATTTTATAGAGACCAAAAATAATTAAAAATAATATGCTAAATTATTGAAATAAATGATTTTATTAAAATGTATAATCAATATGTAATCTAATAATATAACAAAAAAACTGTCCTTTATCAAACCACACGAAAGCCCGGAATCCCGCGGCATATCCATACTAGCATAATGATTGAGGTCATTCACCCCAAGTCGCATCCAAAACCCCGATCACTGGTCATAGCGCTGTCGTTCGACCAAACTAAGACTGACTGACGCTCGATTAGTGGTCTTTTGGTTCGGACGTTTTCGAGCGCTAACCCGAAGTGCATGGTGCTGCTAAGTCAATGGTGTTAAGGTAAGGCTTGGAATATTCAACATCCTTTTAAGTATTTATTACTTACAATCCCGCTTTGTTTTGCCGTTATCTGCGGATGAGTAAAATTAAGTCACGTATTTTCCTTCTACAAACAGCACTTTGTGGCTTATTAGCAAACTTGTGACATATTAACAACGGGATATTGACGGGATTACGATATCTTACTAGGTTTTGATGCGCTCATGTTTCAGTTTCAACGCACTTAACATGTATTCATGGTCACGGGTAGACTGACATGTCATCAAAACCTAGTAACTAGGTAATCGTGGTCAATATCCGTTGTTAATAATTATGTCTAACTAGCTGACCCGGCGAACTTTGTTCCGCCTTAGACGCCATAAATGAGCAGATTTTTGATTTTTTATCCTCTTTGACTATATTTTATATGGTGGTTAAGTAATTTTAAATTTTCTAATTTTCCGCTCAATTTCCTTAATTTTTTCTTTCATAAGAACCTTTTCCTGATAATAACGAACAGAACAAAAAAAGAATTAACGAAATCGGTCCAGCCGTTCAGGCGTGATGCCGTGACCAAGGGAAATAGGGATTCATTTTTATATATATATAGATGTACCTAATTAACCGCGAATCATTTAAAACTGTCATGAAAAATTTAAGTAAATGACGTATGAGTGAGTAATGCGTGCGAATAGACTTGACAAATTTGCAATATAACGTATGGTTTGCGAACTCATTATTTGCGTATCTTTCAAGTTTGATTATTCCTGTCCTTGCACTTATTGTCATGATAAGATAAATATACAAATAATTGTCAATGTCGAATTTTTGCGTCTTCATTAATAAAAACATCGAATTTGAATTAAGCTAGGCAAATGAATATGGCACCATTTCCTGAACTTGGTATTAGAGGATGACCACTGCATATCCAAACGAAAAGAATGTGGTATAATTTGTACAAATATTTCCATAAAGTTTGCGACAAAGACTCTAATTGTTTATCAACACCAAAACAATTGTACAAACAATCATCTGGCCCCTATTTCATAAACTTGACAGGCGACAGGTTACAACGACAATTCGATCTACACTTCTAAGTTAACATGAACTCTGGTAATACAAAAACTTTTCAAGTCAGTAATCTACACCAAACTGTCGTCATTTGTCACCTGTCACGTTTATGAAACGGGGGCCTGGTGTACCAAAAAATCTGGTTCTCAACACTTTAAATATTCACATAATTTATTATGCTTATGCGTTTTTTTGGAAACTGTACACAACTACACACAATAGGTGCTTTAGTTGAGTTTTTACTTAGATGAACTTTTGATTTTGATTTCGATTAAAAATACTTACATTTTTTGACCGTATGTATGAGCATTTTCTTCTCTAGATTGCTGTGTGTAGGGTCTATAGTGAATCTGAACTTTTCCAGGGTTTCCCTTAAACACTCTTCGTCTTTCAGGGTTCCCGGTCTTGGGGTTGCTTTCAAGAATTCATCATGATTAAATATGATCATACGATTTTCATTAAACCTTTCCAATTCATACGTCGATGCATATTTGCTGGGTAAGTGTGGTACAACTGAAGTTTTGGGTTGTGAAGTGTGTGAAATAGTTTTGGTCGCAAAGTCCTTTAGCTTGTTAAAAAATAATGGCAGGTGCAGAGACGATGGTGTCTGACTGACTACAGGAGGCTCAGGGACTGATGCAGGAGCAGATTCTTCGGGTTCCGATGGAGGATTGAACACACGCGCGTCAAGACTTTCAGCGACTTCGTCCTCCAATTCTTTTGAATCTTCCGACGCCATTTTCTAGTGTTGTTGACCAGCAAAAGAGTCTAATTTCAAAGCCAATTGGGATCAACGTCAACGAAATCTGAAAAAATGAAAAAAAAAACAAATTAAAGTTTTTATTTTATAAAGAAAACCAAATAAATAAAGTATTTTAGAGACATAATTGGTTAAAATTAAACTGAAATGGTGGTCCACATTGTGTACATAAAAAACCGGCCAAAAGCGAGTCGGACTCGAGCACCGAGTGTTCCGAGCCATCATCTTAATACTTACTCAATTTTATTGCACAAAAACTTCACGAAAATCCCGATTTTCGTAAAAAAACTAAAAAAAAATAGCTTTATTTTTCTTTAAAAAAAATTCAAAAACCGTACCTACTCATATTCTTACAAAAAAATATATTTATTTTGCGAACCTTTAGAGGAGAACATATTGTTATGGTTTAATGACTCATTCGATGATATGAACGTTGCAGTGCGGTTAAACTTCCGGCCTTGAAGCAGATAATAACTTTTTGTCGTTTTAAAACCCTGTTCGGATTTTGCACAATTCGGTATAGGGTAATTGTTATTGTTTAAGTTTTGATTTTCTATTCAACTGTGTAGGTACTGTTTTTTTTTGTGTGTGTGTGTGTCGAATCAAATATATTATACTTAATTTGTGTTGCTTTTTTATATTTATATTGTTTTTATGAAGCTGGTATATTCATTAGTAATCAAAGCAACTAAATAAATAAACATAAAAAAACTCAGTCTCTATCTCTCTGACATCTAGGTTATTTACTTGTTAACTAAAAAACAATTACTTTGCTCACCCGCGACCACTAATGACAAATAGTTATATCTGTGCGGCAAATGTATGTTTCCATGCAACACCTCCACCTCCACTGCTACACGAATCAACACATGCCACACAGACCCAACTATCACCACCACCACTATACTAAACGCTGACGCGTTTCGGCACTCTCCACGAGGCCATTTACGAAGCACAACAACAACCGCTCAACATGCCACCACTTCCACTACTGACATATGTAAACCATGTACTCAACTTAGTTAATGACAAAACCAACGTACCCACTAATATTTTATAAATTCCAAACTACCCTTTTATGTAAGTCCTAAACTACCCTTTTTTAAGAAATGAATTCCAAACTACCCTTTTTATTTTTAATCTACGCCAGGTACCCCGTTATTTTTAACCGAGTACGGTAAAAAGAGAAGTCATGTTCTCATTATTACTATGACACATTATTAAAATTAGAACCAAGTCGTAACAAAGGCGAAGAAACCAAATTAACTTGTTCATTAATAATAGACCCCATGTTGTTGTACCTAATTATTTCCAATTGTTCTAAAACCGATAGCCGCAAACCCTTATCACAATAATGTAAAATTTCGTACGTATCTGAGTCTAACAACGAATGATTCGTTTCTAATAAATGCTTGGCAAAGTTTGATTTCTCTGGATGATCATGCCTATATGACGAGACATGCTCTTTAAATCTAGTATCAAAGCTTCGACCGGTTTGTCCAATGTATACTTGACTACAGTCGCCACAAGTGAGTTTATATACGCCCGACCTGTTCCCTTTATCCACCTTTTCTTTGTTATTACAAAGTCTAGAACGTAAAGAATTACTAGTCTTAAAAAAAAAAAAAGACGAAACGAGACGAAAAAAGAAGTCTTAAAGAAAAGGTGGATAAAGGGAACAGGTCGGGCGTATATAAACTCACTTGTGGCGACTGTAGTCAAGTATACATTGGACAAACCGGTCGAAGCTTTGATACGATACTAGATTTAAAGAGCATGTCTCGTCATATAGGCATGATCATCCAGAGAAATCAAACTTTGCCAAGCATTTATTAGAAACGAATCATTCGTTGTTAGACTCAGACACGTACG